>DWLZ01000080.1:0-14251 GCA_018251995.1 Urbanus velinus | reverse complement strand
ACACGTTGGGTCGAGCCGCAGTCTAGCGAAAGTATCTGATTAAAAGGCAAACACAGGTTCGCGCGTCTGAAGTATGGCACGGGCGAATCTTGGTTATATATAAATCTCTGCTTGCAATTACAATTGCTGTAATTGCACTCCCCTGTTGTTCGCGTGCCCGCGTAATCCTTTCACGTAACGGTATTACGAGCAAGATACTATGTTTTGAATAGGAACTAACTATAATAGGGATTATAATATTTTAATTAAAGATAACCTTTTTCCATTAAGAAGTCGGTTTATAATAATCCAATAAACATTGTGTTCACAATTACATAATTTGAGATATGTGCTAAAGTTCCTTTGGACTCAACTCACTACATAACAATTAAGTTACTTTCCAAAGATCAACCAGTGCAGCTAAATGCAGAAAGACAATCAAATAAATAGGTCAATTACAATACAAGAAAATTTTGTTAATAATTAAGTTAATAACTGTAGGTCTGTAGAACGACATTCGCGGCTGTGGTCAAGGCCATTGCTATAAGCGAAAGGATATAAATATTCTAGCATGCTCTTGACGATAAAGACTATCGGATACAACACGCCTTAATAAAATATAGATAAGATCTTCGCCCCAGACGGATTATAATCACGCAGACATGGGTATCAAACATCCTTCTCATTACGGCAATAATCAAAAATTTAAGGAACGCACGCTCCTGAAACATTTAAATAGATGCAATTTAACATTAAGTTATTCATATTGTCCTCAGATAAATAAAGTAGGTAGATCTATCATTCGTAACAAAAAAAATGAAGCCATTTTTAAAATGGTCGGGATATAAGTGATTATGTGAGGATAAATAAACAAAGGTACTGACATGAAACTACGCTAGTTTTGTGTGTGCGTATAAATACATGAAAGTAGCGTTGTTCCTTTGCTTCACTCAAATACAAGGCGGTGAGTAATGTACCTATTTTATTTATCTGAGATATTGTCAATAACCAATCCCTCAATGCCATGAATGTCACGGCCTTCTAAGTTAAAGTCATTAACCGATATGGTAGAACCATTGTAGTAAAACAATGAAGGTAGTGTAGGTACTTCGAAACCGACAAAGGTACGACAGTATTTCAATTATAGTTTTTTGTATTCCAAATTTAGTACGTATACTATCAACGACATAATATTATGTCCAGGGGTGTTGGTCAGGTATTGGCCTCCCGCTTTGGAATCTCGTCTGGAGTTTGGAATTCTAGACGAGCAATGCAAAATTTTCAAAATTGTTCACAAAATGCCATTGTGAGCCAGGCGAAGAAGCCTGAGTATTCCTCCTAATGTATTCAGAGATTCTTTTTAAATTCTGAAAGGAAATTTATGCAATGGAAGAGGACACTGATAGGTAGATTTACGAAGAGAACGATGATGGTAATATAATAGAAAATGATAGTACGGATTATTTTGTATAGTTCGGACGACACTTATATTAGTATAATACAGTCATGCCCAACTACAAGTAAAAAAACCCCAAGACTCGTGTTTATAAACTTTATCTTTAGCGTTACTATGATGTTTCAGAACTTTAACTACTACAAGGCGATACATCAGGACCGTGAACTGAAATACGCTAGCTGTGTCCCTTCACACACTTGACCAATAAATAAACGACGATAAAGCTGTCAATCCCTCCAGATATTGAACGGGTTAAGGCCTGCCGTGTCAATGTCAACGCTCGATACCGCTAGCGGTCGAACGAAACAATAAAACTAATGGGCTTACATTCAAGATATGTGGACTGTATCACTGTACTGTACAGCTTTGTACATAAAATAAGGTTATCATAATTTATACGACTCTCAAAACCCGTTAAACCAATTTTGTCGTAATTTCGTGAGTACACACTCACATATATATGGTATTTCCAGAATTAAAGATACAAGTGATGTTCTCGAGAAGTAAAGCTGTTATACAGATCAAAAAATGCCAGGACAACGTCTGGTCGATCGCACTATTTGCATAGTTTGATAATAATTTTCACAGGGCACGCGCTTTTACATGTTTATGACGAGGGTGCTTGCCAAGTAAACTTTTAGTGCACTCCAGCTCATCTACTCGTTACTGACCTAATAACAAGACTACTCTCAATATAAGCAAGACCAGAGTACTCGAATGATAGATTTGGACTTTAGGCCATGGGACAAAGATTTCCTACCACACCATAAAAAACTGGAATTAGAACCAATACTGCATCATTGGAATCGAACTTCACACCACTGTGCTATCGCTCCTTGTACAAACATACATTATTAAACAAGACGTAGAATATTTAAACGGAGGGTTCGAGTACCCCTCGAATGGCACGATTGCGACAAAGGACATAAAAGAACACGTGAGTCTACGGAGGCCGTTGCCGACCTCTGCATTTCTAACAATAGATTCATCGTAAAGGCATATGGTACGTTTCATCTGTGCACTTTTAAGGTGGAAGTAAAAGTTCACGAATCACATTTTTTATCGATGCTTGATAATCATAACTCACAGGGCATGAATGAACACGTGAGTCTAGAAAAGCTTCTGCATTTGTAACATGGGTTCATCAGGCGTATCGTGACTTGTTTCTCTGAATCTCTCTTAGTCGTAATAAAATTTCACAAATCATATCTATCGAATTATCGAATAATGATAATAGAGAGTTTAATAGGTGTCATATACATTCATGCAATTAGAAAAATACATATTTTATTGTATCGTTTGTACTTAATACAGGAAGATCCTTTTTGGCTGACCTATCCGCGTAAATTCAACTTGCCCCGGGCAGACAGAAGACACAGGCATACTGGTTCTTCGCAACAATACCGACTCTAACACCAGGAAAGTTACGGTCGCGTTTCTTGCTTCTTGTATCGTGCCAAGGAGCCGAAAAAGGCGAGAAGTCAAAGTTCAAACTTAAACGAGTCGACAAGGGGTTTTGTGTTCTAACTTTTGGCATTAAAGTTTAAGTTGACAACGGTAGTTTCAGGCGTGTGCCGGGTTGTTCAGGGGAGGACTGGTTTGTAGGTGACGGGGTTTTGTTCGTCGGCAGCGGTGCCACCTGCTTCCTGCCATTGTCGTCGCCCTACATTTTGTATGTAAACTTGCACGCGAAAGGCTCGGAGCCTTTTTGCGTTTTCGCTAAATGCTCTTTCTACATTCAACGTTTGTTTAACACTTTATTGTACAAATTTGTGCATATTAGATATCCTGAAATCTTTTCAAAACAATGCTACCGCATTGAATCCTATGGGAAGGATGTTAAAATGCGTTCAATGCCTCCCATGAAAGTCCGTAACCGGCACTAAAGAATGACCGAATCCTAAAGTCCACTATAGGTGTCCCTCAAAAAAAACACAGAACGCCGTAAAAAGGTAACCTACCATACTAGTTCTACTATCTTTTGCATACGTTGAGGAGTCAAAAATACCTTCTACGTCTGTGAGAAGCTCCGTAACCAGCAATGAAACAGATTAGACGTTTGACTCATAAAATGACGACATAAAACGAACTTTAAACCTTTACAAAAAATACCTTATAAACCTGAAATAAGCCCAGTATCGAGTGATACAGGTTTGATGTCGATAATGACGATGACACACACTCGTAATACGAACTTTGAACCTATACCAACAACGACAAAGTTGCTCATAGCGAGCCGGACGTAAGGGCTCGTGGAACTTTTATCATACACTGCAACGGGTACCTATGAAAACGGGGTCGTTGGTGTACAGTACTCTGCATTGTTCTAGTTAAAACAAACAATGTATGAAACAAAATCATTAACGAATTAATTTCCGTTATTTGCAATAGGTTATTCGGATAACGATCACCTCCACCGGGTTTAACATACATTGGACTCAAATAGTGGAACGAGCTGATAATATGAAAAGTTAGAAGCATTTTTGCCTTTGGTCAGCTAAGCCTTTAGTCCAAATTGTTTGTTTCACAATATTTTTAAACTCATTTACATACGAACACACAAAGACATGAAAAACTAAGGTACATTTGCCGAGAGATTTGTCTATGGTTTATAAGAGTTATAAATTTTGTACTACATGTTCATAATAATTGAACACATATTAGTGAAAAGATATTAAATGAAAAACATAATATCTCGTACAAAAATCTTTACTTTAAAGAACCCTTCAATAATACACACAAACACAAAATAGATTAGCCACATAGGTATACTAATATATGCAGTATAGTAAAGACGTCGGCATTGCGTGGAGTGCTTTTATCCTACTTCTTGCACTAGAAAATGACTCTTTAACCCCGATCTTAACACGAATGGCATGCCTTAAGAGCTCTACTTTAATATGGGGCAGAGGGCGACTAATGCTATTATTGCTGTTCGAGACAACAACATTGGTACAATTTCTTCTAATAATAACGGAGCGTCACTATAATTTTAAGGAAATTTTAAGGCCGATAGTATTACGTATACAATTGTTACCTGGATACATCAATATTCCAGTAGGTAATATCAAATGATAACCAGCGACATCTGTTGATGGAGAAGTGGTTTCTTCAACAAATCAATGTTACGTCACAAATCTTACTAGATTATTCTTTCAAGAATCTACAAATATACGCCATCATGTCTTGTCATAAGATCTACTCGTATATCTGAATTTTACATTACCATTTATATTTCACATCGTTGTAGAGTTTATTTATTGCTAGCACCTAATCCCTTTTTGGTGTACTCGAATTCTACATGAGTACATTTTAAAAACTGCTGATAACGGCGAAAAAACTGAAGATAATTAACCTTTAAAGTCAGTCTTCCGAATTCATTACTTCTTAGTATTATTCTAAAAACATCTGCAGTAGTTACTGTTTAAATTTAAATATTTTTGTTTTTACATACTATATTTAACATAACAATTTACGTTGACCTCCGATTTGAGGACAAGACATTCTTAATATAGTTCTCTAAAAACTGGTTTTGTTACCACGTGGACAACGTTACAACTAAAATATCTACATGTATTAAAATGTGCTTTGTTTTGTTTTTTTACCACTGCGAGGGCAACTAGTACTAATGAACCAATGAATAATATAATTACCAAACACTCGACTACAATAAACAACACACGTCGATGTTAATTACAGATGTCAAAAAATATTAATTACAGTGCCCACAAAAATTGATTACTTAATCGAAAAAGCAATCAAAAGCTATTGGAAAGCTTAAACAAACAATGAAGCAATTAAAGAGCGAAACAAGGAGCTTACAGAAAATCTTATTGCTAAAGAACCTAAAGCAAACTCCGCCCACTCGATCCGGGATGAAAATCCGTTGTGGCGATCGTCGTGGTCCTTCGGAAAAAACGTCCCCCACAATAAAACTTATTCAATCAAAGGGGAATCAGCATAAGAAAAGAATTACCGGAGGGGTTCAACGAACTCTCTTATCTCGGGCACAACGCAACTTCCAGCCGCGTCCAGCAGCCTTGGGACCCACTCGATCCCACCTAATGGAAGATATCAGCCTTATGCCACATACAATAAGGGGTTCGAACGACGAACACGCGGGCGATGGAGTCTCGTCAAGGGTTTCTCTCTCTTAAGGGTAGCGCACTAAAGCAGTTTATACCGTGCGTTTGAATACTTCAATAATCTATGGGAGCAAATTTTGCGATGTGCCGATTCAGTGCAAATATTTGTCTAGATTAGATAAAAGATTTGGTTCAAACGTTTGAATTTCGGGTGTGAGGAAGCAAAGCGGAAACGAGTGTACGCAGGAAATGTTTTATCCGGATTCATGTTTTGCAAAAGGAATTGTGTATGTAAATTTAGAAATAATCTTGTCATTTATCAGTCATGCTTGAATTGTTGTGTCTGCCCAATGCATTACCTGATTTTCTCGTGCTTGTTAGTGGTTATAAATTGCAACACATTGCAGATAATGGCTAATAAATGTCTAGTTTTATATTAAATAAATGTCCATATGAGTTGGGTGGAGCCACCGAACTAAACATTGAAAATCACTCGACTACCGGCAAGCCCAATTTTATTTTGAACGAAGTATAGTCAACCTCCGGCATAATAATTAACTATTTGAAGGTTATTGAACAATACACGACAAGTTGCTTCTAATATCACTTTCATTAAGGGCTACTCTACACGAGAGCCATTATGAAATAATAGAGTTAAGGGTATAACTACACACACTTTTGCAGTAGCACGCGCGATCTCCTTTGAATTCTGATTTTTTGTTAGCAATCGACTTTTAAAGGGGATTATGAAATTTCATATAAGTATAAGTTTATAAATTTTGATAGTATTATAAAAGAAGTACAACACAACTACTGCTACCATAAACGATAGTTGGCTACTTCGCAGGTCATCACTGAAAATCTAATATCTCTTAAATCACTAATCCATCCAAACCATCGCAAAATCCATAGCACCAACAAAAACTAATACTGAACAAAATATATTTAGGGTTAATAGCATCTTTATAACTTTAGCGTTTTAGCATCCTTATAGCTTATAGCATCCTTTCGCCCGTCGATCTACGCCCAGACGCCCGAGATTTCCCTTCCAACAAAACCGCTTCCATTTCGTGACCTAAAAATAAAGCGAGCTGGTCGGCCCGGAGAAAAACCCACTACGCTAGTACCTACATTACAATGTCTCTTTAAATATTCATAGGACTGTCAAACAGCCCCGCTTTAAGAAATACAGCTTTGTAGCAATGAAAGAATTATGACAATAGATGTAAGTTAAGAATATTTTAAAATAAGAAAACCCCTAATCTTAGCAGCGTAGTATCTTATAATTAGTAACGTAGTGTATGCTTTAAGCTTCCATCGGTTGTGGAGAGAAAAGCCCCACAGTGGGACACAGATACGTATCCAGCTTAGTAAAAATCGGTTTAAATTTTAACTTATATTTTACTTAAACTTTATCAAAACCTATTATCTCGTTAAAACTTTTTCAGTCTAATGGAATACGCGATTTTAATCCTATAATACATGTTTGGCATTTTCGTATTAAACCTCATAAATCGGACCTTACATAATAAGGATTCAATTCTCTTTCTTCAATTTCTTAGTTACAAAAACATAATTATGAATGACTTATTTATAAATTAATTAATATCCAAACGCGTTCAAAGTAACGAATGTAACAGGTCATCTTGAAGTAATTACTAAACTTTTGGATTAACACTTCGTAAATCAAAAAGCTTTATTTAATACCGCTTAATCAACAAAATGAGTGATATCCATTTCCCATAATTACAGGTACCCATGTACTACCTATCGGAGAGAGGCGCCCGTTTTGTCTAGCAAGCCAACAACCCCCATTAAGCTGAGATCTCTTACTATGATACATTCGCGATACTATTATGATAGCACGATGGCTCTTGCGTAACTGGCACACGGTCGAGACGTCTAGATTACATGGAGCTCCCGTTTTCGAAGTGCTCCCCCTCGCTGTTTGAGGTTTTAATGTCGGTGAGGCGGCGGGGTAGGTCAAAGTTAACTGGTGATAGGAGGTTCCGGGCGGCAGCTCAGCGCGCAGCCTCCGCAGTATCGAACGACCGCGCCCGCTCCGCCCCACGTGCTTCATTCACCGGCTAACCACGTGTAAATTTTCTCTGTACAAGAAAAAAGTGCACTCTTTTATAATTAACACACGCTCAGAAATATACCAACATTTTTTACAATGTCCATAAATTATTACTTCCCAAATTAACAAACATATAAAACACTACATAATAAAATTAACGAAACGTGTTATATAAAAATATTGGCGCCCAACGCGGGGCCGATATGTCAATTGGAAACTCGAGCAATATCAATTTTGGAAACCGCACGCTACACGGGATGTGACTTCGGTTCGCCGATTTATCACATGCAATCCATATATCAGTCGTCCCAGATTGACGTTCACGAGACTAGAGTGACAGATGGATGGGAGCCTGTCACACTACAACCGGAAATAAAACAAGTAATCCACTATATGTGTCGTACATTTCGCAGTGACAAAAATTATTAACGAAAGTCAAACAAAATTAATACTCCTTAAGTAATTGAATATATGTACATATGGCACATAACCTACTTTTAATTCACAAAGGACAACGCATTAACCTACATTTCCCGTGTTACATAACAATATGTTCGGTTCATTGCTTTAATGCATGCCGTTAATCATGGAGTAAAATAATGCGACAGGCCGCAAAATAAATGGATGATCGTTAACCGATAGTGACCACAAACTTTTAGCCGCGCGCACTCAAGCCTCGTAACCGTACCAACACACCGCAGATGATAATGGTCATGATAAATAACCAATTCACAAACAAATTTATTTTAAAAGAGCACCTTTTTGGCGAACGTGGTTTTGAATTTGAATGTTCAATCCACTCGTGCTATATTTTTCTTCTAGAATAGTAAATTTACATTCTGGTTATAGAGGACCGGAAGGACGTGAACGAATATTGTAGAAAAAATCTAATGGAATAAGAAAATGAATAATACAATGCAGACCACTCGGTAAGTGTGATATAATCTAGTTCATCAGAATTAAATATTAGACTGCAAATATAAAACTTACATAGCAGCAGTACATACAACTGTCTTTCCGAATTACTCCTGCGTAGCCGTAGGTCACGGACGTGACAGACATTAATCAACACCGGTTAAAGCTTTAATCAATGCCCATTTAAAATCAGACGACCGTTTTTAAGACAAAAGCAAAACAATCAAAAAGCAAGTAATGTCCATCACAAATCCTCCAGTAGCACTAATGAATTGCAACGGAAGCGACATCGACGGCGCGTATCCGTCCGATTGCAGCCGCGACGTGCACCGGCGTACGTTTAATGGAGACATTTAATTTCGTTTTAGTCCCCTCTCGAATTTCAGACGTGGAGCTCAGATTTGAGTGATTAATGCTATGTACGAAGTGTTCGATTGTGTTCGAATGATGCACGATTTACTATCCAACGTATGCACGTGAAAATAAACTGCACTACTTAGAAAATTTATTTCGTGTTTAAAGTTAGTTAAGGAATTGAACTGATACACATCAATCAATATACTTGTATTTGATATTCATAATTACCATAATTTTTCATAACAATAACGATGATAGAATGTACAATCTTAACAAAGCCTACTTAGAAAACTTTTTATGGTGGTTTTGTTAAGTGCACGTAAAAGAGTTGTAACGTTTTTCAAATTTTAACCAAATTCAATTTCATATAACCGTAGATTACATAGAAGAAGAATACGAAAAAACGACACAAAATTTATCACCGCTATTCTTTATTTTATTTTAGAAATACATCAGCCCTATGTCTCATAACATCTGCCGAAGCTTAGGATGTCATACACTTCTTATTACGAACAAAATAGTTCCAACATAGCAGACACAGTTAAAAGGGGTTTACCAAGGCTCGCCCGTAGAGCCTTAATCTTACTTTATGTATGGTGTCGGCGAGTGTAAAGCCCGGCGAATACTATTGTTACAGAATACTTTTGTCTTTTCTTTTGATGAGTCTAAAACAGACGCGCCATTCAATGATTATTATGTAGTAACAAGTTATGATTCTACTTTAAATTAAAATGGCTCTATGTCAAAGGCATGAAACAGAATGACAGTCCAAAACTACGTGACAACTGGAACATAGGTATTCTTTTACGATGTTCCAATACTGAATGGATAAAAATGGATGAAAACAATTTACAGGCATTTATTTACTATTCAATATATTTTTTTATTTTTTCCAGCGTTATTCTGACTGCATAATTATTAATTTACAGGCATTTATTTACTATTCAATATATTTTTTTATTTTTTCCAGCGTTATTCTGACTGCATAATTATATTAATAATCCTTTAATGTTACATAATATAAAGTTATGTCGTTATACTTTCACAATTCGTCATATGTGCAAGGTCCAACTTCGTTAGTTTTAAAAACTAAAACATAAAATGGGACAGCGTTCCTGTTCCGAGGTGGCGTTATAATTGGGCTGGCCCGGGTCGAGTTTGTTTGACACGTTTTAATGTGTTCCCGAGGCCAACCTCCCTCTGTCACGAGCAATGTGTGAATAACTGAAAAAGTCACGTGGTTTATATTACCATGATGTTCAAATAGATACATTGCAAAGCGCAGATAGTAAGCGTATTTAAGTAGTGGATCTCATCGTGATGCGACATTGGCTAAATTCGTTTGCTACCTTTGAGAATTGAGTACTGAGTAAGATCGGCTTGTGTAAATTTACTTGATAATGAAGGTACGTTTTAACGCTGAACACAACAGTGTTTACCGCTGTCGTTAGAAGGCAGGCAGATAGCTGGGGTGGTATCACTTTCATTAATGATTCTACAATTGTTAATTGGATTATTGATGATTTTTTAAAAACCTTTAAAATTTAAACTTTAACTTTTGAATTTAAAAACCTTTAAAATCTTACATATATAACCGCTACCAATCTGTACTTGCTCATGATTAAGTCGTTTGTAATAGGTTTTGTTTTATACACAACAGACACAACTGGTATTAAGGCAATAAGCTATTTATCGTATAAGAATTGCATTACCATTGCCACCAATATTCACTATAACAGATGCAATAAGTATTTCAAAATTATCTTTCAACGCGTTAATCAGTTTATAGCGCACAGTATCTAAATTAACATCATGGGAGTGTGTCCTAGCATTGTTATCTTTTTCGGAACGTTGCCTATCTACAAAACAAAACAACACTTGTACCGAGCCGAAACCAACGTCCATATCTATAATTTAGTGACCTAAACAAGTGGTAGTATAGAACAATGGGGTCTTTGTTATTGTAAATGCAATATTGATAAACCGGCTTCCTCTATGGTTTGCAGTACATAACACATTGTATGTTTCATTTGTTATATCATGTGCTTGTGAATTATAATTTTAATTACTTCACGATAAGATACGGATGAGTGGTTGGGTGACACTTTAATTTTATCAAAAGAAATCTAAAATTAATGTAATGACTTGAGCAACCAATAATTTTATTGTATTTTTGTAAGGACTGAGAGAAATGTGCTAATTATTATCCTTTAATTCCTTTAGTTGTTTCGATTAACAAATAATAAGTTCGATAAGTAATAATAACGTAATTTAAATCTCAAGTTTAAACCTGTGTTAAGTTTAAAACAGTTCGTTATATTTTGCGAGCCATTTCGTTTAAAATATGAATAATAGTAAAAGTTAATCTACTTTTTGATACAAAAACTAGTTTATATTATTTGTTAGCGGAACTAAAGTTATCTCATACATGCGGAACCAACTCTAGTCTCGATGCATTCCAAATGACCGAATGAATGAATGATTCATACTCAACGAGACCTTTGGCCTTATGGCAATCTCTATACGTGAACTTATATGTTACATTGTTTAGATGTTTCTAGTATCATAAACCTAAATAATGAATAAACCTTTCTATAATAACGAAGTAACAAACGAGCATGCAACCCACTTTATTTAAGAGGCAATTGTTATCTAAGGACATACGTAATGAACTTCAGATAAGTTGATACGCATAATTATGTCTCACTTACAGCACCCTCAAATCACAACACTGCAGCGCTTAACACTGTCGTTATTAAAGAAGAACCAGGCGTGGCAGTGGTACCTCTCAAATAAACCCATACTCTAGCTCTAATTTCGCAAAGAAATAAGAAGAAAACATATAAAGAACCCAATCATAAATTCTCATGTATCATCCCATCACAGGATTCAACAGCAGAAGTAAAAATCAAATAATTTAAATATTTGTGTTCATGTCGAAACTTCTCGTACACCGAGTAACAACTCAATGCATTCCATATGAACGAATGAATGATTCATATGTCACCGGAGTACCTTTGATCGGACCGAATTGTCTATTCATAGAGTTGTAGTTCTACTGCAACATTTCATATTAAAGTTGCAATAAAGTAATAAAAGTGATTGCGACATAGTGAATTGCAACGCCAATTTATTTTAAGTAATTAATGAAAATGTATGTGCTCAGAATGTGCAAGAGGTGCAAAAAATCTAGAAAATGGACAACAGCCTCTTCCTAATTAACATAAATACGCAGTGTGGTCGCCAATTTGTAAAAAAATCTATTAGGGAGGCCTATCCAGCAGTGGACCTCATAATCCTGATGTATTTGGATTCAACCATTGTAGGAGGCACTTATTAACCCAGAATTACTAACACAGATAACGATCTAAGTTGTTATAATTGAACAAAAGCTTGTATACATTGTAAATATTACAAAACGTGAAATTGTTCTGAATTTTAATAGAATGAACTTTCATTTTTTACAAAAAAATACGATGAATGGACGATGGAATACCTACTTGTTAATCACGAGTGACTAACCGAACGTGATGAAGTAGTAGGCTTCACTACTGCTCAAAAGGTTCTACCGTAGAAACAATCTATAGCTTACCCATACTAGGTTATATGGGTACACTCTGATTAATTTGTCGTTTGCGTAGTTTGAACCTTTTTACAGACACCTACCTAGGTGTGTGACATCACATTACTTATCCATTGGCATTATATTCTGTTCCAGCTCAGTATCTTCATGTAGCTTTTACAATATCAGTCATATCTTCATATCCGTAGTAATTTTAATATTAAAGTAGCGAACTGTATTTTGTTATTATCGCAACTAATAAACGTCTTTTCAACCGTTTTCATTCAAATTGGATTAGGCTTCAGCTCATAATGAAGATATTTGGCTCGTCCTTAATATTATTTCTGCGAGAAATGGTGGCTTCTCGTGTAGGAAGCCAAGATCCATTTTGGGTCGTTGCACCAACAAAATAAATAGTAATTACTCTGTATTACTCCAAGTATCAGAACTGTCAGGTGAACTTGCTTTTGTTGTGCTTTTGTACAATAAAAAAATCTAAATTGTTATTAGATTTTTCCTTCATTATAATTCAAAACACTTATTTTTGTTTCCGTCTCCGTCGGTTTTATAAGACAAAGATTCTGACACAAACTCACATCAGGCTCACAAAGAAGTGAACAATTTTAATTTAATAAATATAGACCAAACTGATTTTAATTTCTCACTTCAAAACTTCCACGTGACATACAAAGAACATACAAGCACGCTCGTTTCAAACGAAATTTAGCTAAAAGCATTATAGAAAACTTCGTTCCGTTCCGTCTCAAAGTTTTCCACTTCCGCCATACCGAAGTTTCCATCCTTAAAGTAAACGTCAGAATGCGCTGCACCAAACTCAATTTCACGGATTGAACTATTAAATTTTATTTTCTTTACAGCATAGTTTAAACTGTTGCCAATTTTGAACTCTAAGTTACAAAGTGACTAGCTTATTGCTTAATATAAAATTTGTATTGTTTTCATCCATGGCACATTATCCACTCAAATCCTATAGTATAATTGGACTTCTCCGACTTGAGGCAACTTGAGGAATTTTGGAAACTTTATTATACAAAAACTGTTTTAAAAGATGTGGTAAGAGAGAATTCCTTCAAACCTAGTCCTCAGTGACTAGCACCCGTAACAGATCTCATGTAGGACTTAAATGAAAATTGCTCATGTCTGGGGCCTTGACTGCTTAGATGCGCTACATCTTACTAAAAAGAACTTAATGGGTAGATAAAAGCGAAATTTTCTTCACATTCAATCATGCTTACTTTCAGTTCGAGAGGCCCAACTTCCGCAATATTTGACGGAGGCCCATCATGATCAATAATGGGCCATAAGTTTCGCGGACGTGACGTAGTGTTAACGTGATTGATGGGATGCTGACACACGGTGTCACATTCTGTCGCTGGAGGGAGAATTGAAACATGGGAGTTTTTAAAAGATATTTCATATTTAACCGATTAACCGATTTAACCGATGCTCTTTTCACAGCGCTGAATGATACTATTCAAACCTTCTTTCAAACCTGAAGATTGCATAGAAAATATATAAGAGATAAAAAATACTATGATATCGAGGATTACCTTATAAGCAAGATGTTCGTGGAGTAGGCCTACGGGGGAGACCACGTAAAAAAACGCGCCTACAGACTCTACCTCATTGATGGCGGGGAAAAGAGATAGAAATGAATAAGTAAAATTGTACAAATTTAAGAAACGTTTTGTAAAAATATATTTACAATGTTTTTTTTTTAATAAGTTCAACATTTCGTTTCGACCGGATTCTCATAAGCATTGACGAACCTGCTCAACTTTGGAGCGCTGTAAGAG
>DWLZ01000079.1:0-14251 GCA_018251995.1 Urbanus velinus | reverse complement strand
TTGTATTTTGCCGTACTTGTCCATGACTCAGGACAATATTTTTACTGTTATTAAAATAATTTGAAACATCTATTGAATGTAAATACATATTTGTCAAAAGTTTTGTTTTGGACTGAAGTAAGTTTTACAATTGAAATAATTTTATTTGTATTAGTAGATTTGAAACTTTGTAAATAAATATTTTAGCTCGAGGTTTCCTTCAATATGACATAGTTTGGTAAAATTGTTGGTGTTGTTTTTCAGCTGGTAGCTGGGTCGTCTTCCGGCTCGTCGGGTGACGCCGGCGGCGCGGTGGAGGGCGACGACGCCGGCGCCGCCAAGGGCGACAACCTGACGGAGGGCGTGCCCGGCCCCATCACCAGGCTGTTCATCATCGCCAACCGGGGCATCGCCAACCTCATCCAGGACCTGATCCTGCGTATCGCGCAGACCTCCGAGAGGATAGTCAACTTCAAGGCGCGACTAATCACCTCCATCATTTAATGCGTTCGCGTTTAGAACAATATCGGGGGCCGCGACCGGCGCGGGCTCCGCCCCGGGCTTCGCCCCGGGCTCGCGTCGATTTGGTTCCTAAAAACTGTTATTGGTTCCTTTTTACGGCGCAATCGACCCGAGCCGCCGCCGGAGCCCGCGCCGGCCGCCGCAGCGGCCGACACTCTCATTACTTGACTGAACACGAAACATTTCGAAAGACCGCGCCAGGGTCGACCTAAATACCTTTGTTTTAGTGCTGTCTTAATGAACGAAGCACGAGGTTATTCTAAACTTGCACGTCGCAATACTAAACCGGTTATGTATCAGTGAACTATTTTAATTTATAAGTATAGGTATATGTAGTACGCAGCGCTTTAGTGCTTTGTGATAACGAAATTAATTGCGACAGGCACGTGGAACGCATCACACTCTTCGTCAAATTTACTTACGTGCGCTAACTTATAGCAAAGAGAAAATGAAACACGTAATTAAATTTGATAGAAAGAACGATGAATTCGATAAAATTAATAAATAGGTTTATTAAAATGCAAAAACGATAGGTGAACATAGAGTGGGGAGGAAGATAAAAGAGCAGATATAGCGAATATATTTTTTGAAATACAAACTTAGTACAATGAGAATCCTATTATAGTTACAAGAATTTATTTATTTTTAGGGAAGTCAGGGGACTCGTCGCTCTATTTCTGTCGCTACCCTCGTCTATCGTTTTGTCTGGGATGAGTTGTGTGTAAATGTGCTTTTGTGTGCACTTAAGTGGAGAGTGCGCCGCGAGCCTCCGGCTGTAGCTGTAGGCTGTAGCTGTAGGCTGTAGGCTGTAGGCTGTAGGCTGTAGGCTAGCTAGGTAAGACGGGAGGCGGCGGCGCCGCTCTGCTCAAGCTTTTTTTTATAATGTGACATTTCGATTCGTTTTTACGTTTGTAAATATGTATTATAGCGGAAATTGTGTAAAATAAAAAAGGATTAGTAAGTTATGTGTGCGTTTTATTTTATTCCCTCTTATTTTATTTGCCGTATTAGCCGGAGTAGCGTAAATTGAGGTTTTGTTTAATAGTCAATTTTTAAAATAGATGTAGAGATGGCCTAATCATACGTTAACTATAGCTTAACAACTTAACAACTAAAAAAATCTTATTCACAGTTGCATTAATGAAACACAATATTATGAAATACAAAGTGTGATATTCAATACCTTTTTATAATTATCTGTTGAATTTCTTTATTACACTAACTACAGAGTACAGATTTATTTTAAAGAAATACCTATCAAATTAATGTGGCCCTTAAGAACATCTGATAGGATTGGAGTACTAGTTGAAATCAGCCACAGGTGCAGTGTTATCCCCGAGGACTAAGCTATTAGAACACCTCGTATTATGTCTCTCCCCATCACGCCCTATTAATCGAAAAGCAGCAGCACTTCACACTGTTACTGTTCAAATAAGTAGTCTCAGTGGATCCATGAGGGATTTTAACACTTATATACTAAAAACAAATACATACTACTAGAAAACATTTATTGACACATCACTACAAATAATGGACGAGAAAAGAGTCTAACAGCTTAACAACACAACCCACAAAACATCGTCGTCGAGAGGGCGCTACCATCATTCGCGGCCTTCGAGCCGGACACACACAGGTACAGCATATACGTGGGGAGAATGCTTCAGGAGGAATCTTGCTTACACCCCCCAATCGAGGCACTTTACTTGAACTCACTGCAGTTCTTGGTATCTCCAACGTTTTACGAGACAATCGCATAATGATTGGTGTACCACCCAAATAAACCGTTGATGTTACAATCTAAAACACATAGCACTCTATAAATATCTCTAAACTACAAAATTACCAATTACCGTTTTGTTTGAATCATAACATAAAGTTACCTAAGGTATCTAAGTAGAACAAAATTATTTTACAAAGACAAGAATATTCATAAAATAAAATATCAAAAAATATTTATGAGTAAAAATATTTTTTCCAAGTTATTTACATGTTTTCCTTTTACTCTATTGACGTTTCGCATCATTATTATATTTAAAGTCACTTTTTATTGTAGATTAAATCAATTATTAAAAAAATATTTTTTCTACTGTGTATTCGACGTTAGCTTTCTAGCTGGCTGGATCAGTACCTCTAGTACGAGCTTGTTACGTTTTCTTGATACGATCTCAGTTTACGTTTACGCCCGTTTTTCCATAGTAAATTAATAGTACCTAAACGGTAAACAGTCCGCTAGGAACGCTGCACGTATATGTATGGGCCGAAACGTAAACGAGGAACAGTTATAAGAAATGAAGAATTTTAAATGAAGATTGGCTATAAAGTACTTGACTCCATGGTTATAGAACACACTTAAAAACAAAGTCAACGTCAACAAAAACTTCAAATGTCACTGTCCTGACTGACATGCCAAGTGACAATCTGAATTTAAGTTTCACAAAGTTCTTGTTCAGATTTCTATTGCAGTTTAGTTTACTACTGTATTATTTTAAAATAAATACTTGAACTATTATTTCCTTGCAATGGTATTATTAAACATCTGATTCCTGTAGAACAAAGCTTAGTAATGGCGCTATACGAAGGAATAGCGCTGATACAGGAGAAACAGGCGGTGGTTCTGGATCTCGGCACCGAATATACCAAGTAAATGGACCAAGTCTTATAATTCACAATATCGAAATAAAACACTACACCTTTGCACTGTAAATAGGATATATTATTTCGTGTTATAGTAATTTAATGTTCTGAACAGTAATTCCATTATCTGAGGTTCGAGTTTTTAAACATCGGTCTTAATATGTTGCGTGAGTCATTGAAATTAACTAAAATAATAATAATAATAAAAATCTTTATTCTCTCTTCACAAAGCTGTCTTATTTTAGTTAATTCTATATTAGTTCTATGTTAAGTTAGTATTATGCTTTGTGAGAGTCTGGAGTTCGTACTAGGGTAACCTGTATGACAAATCTCCAGGCCCTCGCCCCGGGGAGGTTGATTTAAGTAGAACTGTATTCTATTACTTATTAATTAATTATACATTAGAGAGATATCTGTGCAGTATGTGACAGTATGTATGTATGTGAAAAAGTGTACGTGTATGTGTGCGTGTGTGTGTGAATGTTTGTGAATGTGTGTGTGTGTGTGTGTGAGTGTGGTATATTTTAGGTTAATACTGTTAATAAATTTTCAGTTGTATCATAGTCCTGTGATTGGAGCCAATTCTGTGTCGTTATTTTGCAGAGGTGTTTGGACATTGCATAAATATTAAGTTTGTTTAATAAACCGTTTAGAAGACGAGAACAATTTGAAGATCGTTTGCAGCGGTAGCGTTATACCTACTGTCATTGTAATGGCAGTATAACGCTGTAGTATATTAATTCGAGAGTTACTCTTTTAACTGATTCCGTCTACAGTGTTTAGGAAAAAAAACATTTGCAAGTATTTTTATAAGGATTCCTAACGTACCTATCTTTAGGCCGTAAGCGGTAATAGCCAATCGAAATCATTAGGTACATCCTATAGTCAAACACACTACGAAAATATGCGTAGTAACGCAGACAAATTACGAACAACAGAGAAAAAGTGGACACAAGCAATCAAAGTTTGCTGTAACATTTTAAAACTGTTTACCCGTACGGTAATGAAAATTAATAGTGTTCTGCTAATTGAAGGTTTCAGTTAATTTCCTGGGAAGTGTTCCCGAGCGGCGCGCGGCGTGCGGCGGCCGTCGCTAGCGGCTATCGGCAAGGGCATCGCTCCTCGCTTATCCGATTCCTAATTAAATCACTATATTATAAACAACTTAAGCCTAGTTTGTACACGAAAAATATAATA
This sequence comes from Urbanus velinus, assembly GCA_018251995.1. Taxonomy (NCBI): domain Eukaryota; kingdom Metazoa; phylum Arthropoda; class Insecta; order Lepidoptera; family Hesperiidae; genus Urbanus; species Urbanus velinus. Next base: position 9,919 of record DWLZ01000079.1, on the reverse strand, counting down.
CTTACACTCGCACAGTATAATTTAAAGTTCAAGTTCAATAACTTCGTTTAAAACGTCTTCAAGGTTTCACGTAAAAGAAATTCGATCACTTGTTCAAGTTTATTTATATTGCGTAAATTTCAATTTCAACCTGACTTTAAATAACTTGTCTCAAGTAAAAACTAGCAATCTAAAGTTAAAATAAAAAGTAAAACTTTCTTTCAGATAATGCTAAACAAAGAAGTCACCTAATAGAGTTGTTTGTGCAGAACGCTTGAAAAATAAATGAGTACGGAGTTGGTTCGACCACTCGTTGAAACGGAATAGAATGCATACTTAGGGTGGCATTTTCCAAATGGGCTTATCAATAAGTGAGCTGGCATTTGTAGCAGTAAAGCGCTAAATAAATAACCGTGTTTACCGGCGTGCTACCAGCCACTCCAGCCAGGTGCCAGGTGCACTATGCGGGGCTCTAGCAGATGGATAGTCTCAATTAAACTTCAAACTGATATCAAATTATTAATAACTTCGTACCTATTCTTTGTTATAAATAAATACCGTGAAAGTTTCTAGGAAAAAAATAAAATTGTCCTAGCGTATTATTTCAATTGTAGCTAACAATTTGATACACAGATAGTATTATTCATGTGCTTCTTTGTTAATTTGTGTTTTAATAGCCGTTAATAATTTTCCCAAAGATAATTACACTGAGGCGGACCAATGGAGGGCATCTCGTTATGTATTAAGGTACTTCGCTGGCGGCGTGGCGCACACATACATACGCACGCACACACGAGCGCTGATCACAGGTGTCCTAGGGCGTTCACCCGCGACCTACATTTAAATCTGTGGCCAGTTGCACTGGACTTACCGAAGAGTTCCTTGGATAAAGGTGTTCGAAGAGTTCTTAATATTAATACATAATATTAAAGATAAACCTTGGCCAAAGATAATATAAGTTAAATATAGAAAAAAATATTACACAGACATAGAGAATAAAAAAATAATCTTCTTAAAAATAAGATTAATCTTTTAACCGACTCGAAATTTTACCATACAACCAGTGGGGCTCGATCGAAAAGGAACTACCGCCACACCATTTCAGAGTAAAACTGCAGATGGCAGCTAACATAGTACTTCAGGTAGAACCCCATTTCTATGAATAAAAAATGTAATTGGTTAATGACGCTCACGAGCGGCCATGCTACCACCATCATCATTGGACTGCGAGCCCGTTTTCTACTTTATTTTTTAATAGTATGTGACAGTAAAGTCCACTGGGCACCTGACGATGTAGTCCATGGAATACACAATTGTTAATGACCGGCAATGAAGCGGCTAAGTGGAAAAGTACTCGGACATACGAGTAATGCTGTTCCTATTTACTGAATGACTTGAAATGACTTGCTTGTGCGCTGAAAGGGTTTGGAATGTACATTGAAGAAGACAGGTAAATTGGTTTTAAATGAATCTATTATGGTTAAAGTAGTAGTATTCATAGTAATACTACTGTTACTATAAATTTATAAGTAAAAATAACTGTGTAACAATAGGTATATTCTTTCATTAGAACGCCTTATCGCTTATTTACAATTTCCTTTATTTAATTCTGTAACATTTAAACGAAGTGTTATTTTAGGACTGTTTCTAGGTAGACTTTAAGAGATGATTTTAATGGATGTTTGTCGTTGTTAGGCCCTACGCTAGAGCCCTGTATCGGCAAGTACTGGGCCTATCGAGCTAATAGCTGTAGCGATTAGGTTAAGTGGTAATTACGCTAATTACAGCTCAACAACAAGTACTTTACCCATTAAGCTTTCAATGTGCCCTATCAGAATTCTCGTCAAATTCTTGTGAAGTCAAGAACGGGTCAGTAACGCATTGCGGCGGCACACATCAATCTATCAAGATATATGTCTAAAGGTTAAAGTCATTAAAAGTTTCCTATAAAAATAATAAAATAAAGTAAAACATTTTGTTCGTTACGTACTATCTTATAATTCATAAGGTTTATGAGAATTTCATATTTTTAAGATATACAGCATTTGCGTTTAGCATTCATATTGCTGCGTAAGTTTACTTAATGAGTATACATAAATATATTTTTTAAACTAAACAAACACCTTATGATATATAATAAGTAGGTACTTAGTTACTCAGGTAACTCAGTAAATATAGTTATTTCAAGAATTACATATAATACAAGTGAATATCGTTAACATACCTTATGTGGCTATAATCCTGCTAATATAATACTCATAAGATCTGTGAGCTCTGTGACTAAGTGAAGTTTTGTTTGTTTATTTGCAAGTGTCAAGTTCCGCGCGTGACTCACCGCGGCGGCTGTCACTGAGATATTATTGTTCCTTTGACAACTTCTCTCCTGCATTCTTTGTCTCTCTGTTTGCATTTGTTCTTATAACATTTAAGTAGCAGACAAGCATGCAGTTCACCTACCACTGCCGCCAATAGTAACTGAGGCGTTTCTCTTCTAACTAAACCATTACCGGTCTGGCGCGCAGTGGGTCCCGGGTTCGATCTCCGGTCAGACAGATATCTAAATGATGAATTGAGTTGAAGTTGAAGTTAAAGTTGAATTGTCTGGGTGTTTGTTGTCTGTTTATGTCCATGGCACTCACGACACAGGAGAAAACCTACTGTGTGGCAATGAGTGCAGAAAGCATCTAATTGTCATATTAACAGAAGAAAGCTTTTCTACCATATTAATTACTTCTAACACTGTATTATAGAAATAAAATTACCCTTATTTTATTGTTAACGGTAATTGTGGTGATATCCTCTCTACTAACGGTGCTTAAAGCCATTAAAGTCGCGGTAACATGATGTAAATTCATAAAGTAAAGTGTGTAAGTAAATAAATATTTGACACTTATTACACACTTAACCTGTAATAGTGTTAACGATAATTTAAAAAATACACACTATACATGTTAAATATGATAATTAAGACGTCCTCGACCGCAGGATGGCACTCGACGCCATGAGCCTAAGTAAGTGCCACTGTAAGTTGACTCATCGGCTATATTAATTCACCCCTTCGCGAAGACTCGCACTCTCGCCGTCGCGCAACACGAATTAAATGCATTGAATAGGCACATCTCATTATTATGATATTCTATGCATTGTTCTATTATATTCATGCAGTCCTAGTGGCCTAGTTGATCTGCTAATCTGGATACAGATCCTATCCGATTTATATAGAGGCATATTCAATATTACACGTTAATAATATGATACCTTAGCATAAGCAAAAGTATATACTTCTTTCATATAAGTATCTTATAAAGCTTAAGTATGTGTTAGATACTTATGTAGAGTTATCCATCGTGTCATAAGCCATGTTGCTGTGGTAACCAATAGTTGATGGGTTCTGGGTCCCGCTCGAAGCAAGTACCACCTGCGTGTCGCAGCGCGCGGGCGCCGGCAGCGGGTGCGAAAGTCGACGCTATGTAAATGCGCCATTACACTATGGAGATCGCGATAGCGCCGCGCCGCCGCAGCCGCACTACAGCCGGCCCTTCAGGTGACCTCACACTGACTCTTATTTATTTGACTTTGTACGTCACTTATGTAAATACCTTAAATATCATTTTTGATTCGCCATGCACATTCAAATACTGCGAGCAATTTGTAATATAGGTACCTTATTCTAGTTGTGATTGTGGCTCCTAATGAGCTTGAATTTAATTAACTTCTACTAGAATTCCTGTTTGGAATGGAATTAATTACAGGCGAACAAAACTGTATCGGCTTCAATTAATTACCTCTAGCATTTAATTTCACAGATTAGCACAAGTCATGTCAAGATGGGTATTTTATAAACACGTGTATTGAAGTGAAAAACATGTTTTAGAATTATTGCATGTCTATTTTTTACTAGATGATATCATTAAAATATACTATAACAACACATATATAACAGGTACCTGATCCGAGTGAAACAAATTAAAATACAAACGTATTTTTACGACCCTACATATGCTTTGCGTGATTGCGGTGAACCACACGGCAAGGTGGGCGAGGTCTCGCGCGGCACCGAGCGCCTCGCGCCTCGCCGAGCGCTAAGAACATGGTCCGAGCAGCGTGTCGGCAACGCGTTGCTAAATATGCCGCCGTCAGCTAATCAAGTGACGCACCTAAAATAGATAATTTAGCAGTACCCAGTAGAGAACAGACTATACAAGAATCATAAGAATAGAAATGTACAATTACAATACCTAAAGCCCAGGTAGAGCTGCACATACATACATATATCTATATTGTGCGCCATAGACATCAGTTCGACTTAATGCTTTTATACCCAACTAACAAGACACGAATGCTGTAAGAAATATGCTCCTATTTCTTGCAGGCAATAAACTTAACATGATAACAGGCGCATACGAGCCGCAGCGTGGAAGCTAGCGAAGTTACGCCGGGTCAAGTTTTTATGGTTCATGAATCGTGAAAGTTACTTTTAAACGAAATGTTTATCTTTTAATTTAAGAAACACGAGTAGATAAGATTTCAGACCATAAAAATGTATATAATTTTTAGTTATTTAGCTGAGGATATAAGATCTTTACACGCTAAGTCGCAGTAACTATTCATCCTTAAGTTAACTTTATCAACTACGTACTTACTATAAACTGCAATTGTACCACAGCTGTATTCTTATAATCAACAGCAAAGATCGTCGGAAGCCGCCGCCCCCGTCGCAGTTTCCATCGTTACTTTTTATGGCATGTTTACTTGCTCCTTCACGAACGACATAAGGTCAAACCAATTCGATTACGCTCACGGTCATAACATCCAGAGAATAAATGTATAGAAATGTACAAGAATATTACTTCACTGATATATTCACAAATGGGCCATTACCAGGCGATGGCGGCGGAATCGCTCCCGAAAATGTCACTGCCTTCGGCTGTTTTGATAATGTGGGACACATTATAAGGAGACTTTTTATATAGTATACAAATCAGTCGACCGGGCCTTCGTGCAGTCACCCTGCAGCTAAGCCAGGCAATCTACGAGTATTGCTCAGTCTTGAAATAATAAGTCTTCCTCTACATAGAAAAATATAGTCTACAAATTAGACGACAATAAAAGCATTTCTGACAAAGGATATTCAGTTAAACCACTTAATGGAAGCAAGACAGTCACCCTACTCCCTTCACAACCAAAAACACGTATACCTATTGTAGATTTTACGCATAATGCCCGATAATGTCAGCTGCATGCTCGTCGATGGTGATTTGGTCTAAAAGCCCATTCTACATAGTTTCTAGGTGTAATTGATACAAATTGTTAGTCACACGTAGACTTTCATCTTGTTGACGTTGGAAAACAACCAAGAAAAAAATCTTAAAGTCCGATTCGTGTTCTGTCACACTAAATTCACTTGAATTAAAGTCTGAAAGCTTGATAAAAGCTGTAGTCTCAATTTCCACTTTGTAATAATTCATACACCCCTGTATTGATAAACACAGTTCAGCTATTACCAGCAGCTAATGTCTTCACACAGGCGGAGTAGCGGCGCGCCGCGCGGCGCTCTGCGGCGCGAGGACTGCGGACGACCGAATACATTACGAATATTATGCTAAAGTACACCGAAACTGAATGTTTTTACCCATGACTCATTATGGATTGCGGCCTATCGCCTGAGGAAATTATGCAGGAAATTCAGGTCCCGAGGTTGGGCCGCTACAGTATCATTTAGTACAAAATGATGAAAATTAAATAAAAATCAGAGATAACCTCCATCGCTAATGGATACAAGAAAGGTATAGTGAGCATAAAAAGTTTATTAAATTAAGTGAGTTTAATAAAGTGAGCAGTTTATTAAGTCATCAATTTGTTGGTTCTCAGATCTGAAGAATTAGTCATTAGCAATTTTCAACAAGCGATATAAGTTAGAAAGTATATACCTAGTACCTAAATATATATTATATCGCAGGCGATTTCGTTAGCACAGACTTTAATGCAAATGAATATAAACATTTAACCCCTGTTTAACCTTTAAGAGTGATATATAAAAACATCCTTTCTAGACTATACTTACATCATAGAATGAACCTAGTTTCTCAATTTTATAGTTCTTGCTGTAGTAATTTAAATTCTGCCATGATTAGTCAGAAGTGAGTATACTTTTGCTTTTATATCATTCCGTATTGGTGTTCTGTATGCGTAATAATGTGCTCCAATACGGAACACATGTCCCTGTGAGTCACAGCCAACAGCCAATAACTCAAAAATGACAGGAGATCAAACAAGCCCAGCGTGACCCGCTCAGCGCGCCCCGCGGCGGCGGCGGCAGCGGCGGCGCGGTGCTCGCGGAAGCTCCCACGCAGGGCGCTAATTGCATGTGGGGCAGTAAACCACTTCCACAGAACTCATTGTCATTATACAAACCGTGTCGCTGTTTCGGGTTATAGCTGTTGACATTATTAAGTTTCTTAAGAAATATGTTTTTTTAGGAAATGTCTATCGGTAGTTTGTTTAAGGTATGTTTCATTTCAATTAGATATCAGATTACGATAACATGTCATTTAATACAACTTTCATATTAAAATTATCGTCATTATTTTATTGCTTTCAGAATTAGAATTTTATTTTCAGATATAAACGGAATAAATAGCAATAAGTAATAACGACGCACAATTTTCCATTTATGGTATATTCAAGGTCACATAAATACGGCATTAAATTATTCCATAACAAATACTAAATATCTAAAGGCTCATAACTAATTATTACTTTTGAACTAAGCTTTAAAAAGTTTAAGACATCAAAGTCAAATATAAAGTGTAACATTATTTACAAAAGTTTGCGCACTTTTCCCGTGTACGTAAGACGCTGGACGGTATGCAGTTTATAGAACAGACTAGTGCGGGGCTGCGGATGCTATCACACCACTCGCAAGTTTATATTGCTAATGATCGATGAGCGGCCAACGATCACATCCGGCCGTACAATAAAAACATTATATTATTATATTCTGGAACGTCAATACTTTTGATTGAAGCCAGACCAGATTTTTCTATAGATAAGTAGGTATAGTATAGGATGTTAATTATTTTTGCTTTCGATTTCTGCCTATATAAGATATATTGTAATATTGTGGATATTTGATTGATTTATTCGAAAACTTTCGTATTCTTTAGCAGTGAATGTATCTTGAGCTAACACGCGAGCTTAAACTCGGTGTTGAAAACCTTAAGTTCTTTTTATACCAATATTATAAATAATGAATAGTGTTCAAAAAGTTCTACAAAGTTAATTGTTTCGAGAATTGTGCATTAACTCAATTTTTTGGACAGAGATTACATAAGAAGAGCAGCGCTTCCCAACACAACAAATGTTTAAGAACGTTACATATAATATGTATGAGCACGAGTGAGCAGTTGCTATGGGAGCGGGCGAGCGGCCGCAGCCGCTGCCGGCGCCTGGAACGAGTCACACACTTGTTGAACACTGCTGCGTTCTTCCTTGTATGCACACAATTGAAGCGTTTCACTGAATTCAATATGATATTGAAACATAATGGTTACCGTTTTATAATATGGAATCTTTTCAGCTGTGTATTTATTTCCTCGATAAGCGCAAAGTAGAGACTCATTCAATAGAGCTTACGTCAATTACTCACGTTGCAAACATTAAACACGTATATATTCATTTTTTTGTAATAAGACGAAATATGTAACTTCAGTTTAGTTTTTCTGTGTAAATATCGTTGTTAAATTTAAAATACTTCCAATATAATCACGTAAAACTCGCAAGCAAATTTTGAATCCAGTCGTTTTGAGCTTCAAATCATATTTTGTCATAAAACCATCTTATCATAAATGCAGATAAAATGCAACGATTAATAGATATTAAAATTCAGCAGAACGTAAAATAATAAAAACACCTAAAGAACTGTGTTCCATATTTTAATATTCGTTCGCTCTATATATCTCCCTCTTGTTGTGGGAACACAATACAAATGAAAATTCTAGTAGAATGGAAATAAAGACTAGTAAGCAGTAATGAGTTGCCATTTTTGCTGACGCGGAAAAATAATCATCTTCAGAAAAAGTAATATCAGGGGATTGAAAGTATAGCGCTCACGTGAAATTAATTCGTAATCTATTATGGTCATTTTTTAACAGGCACTTCGTATTTCGTGTAGCAGCATTTGAGCAACACTTGGCGCGGCGGATGAATATATCCGTTTAGAGAGGTGAGGAGCGGCGCTTGACCTGCATCGTCAGCCGGTCGCAGTCACCCTCGCCTCATGGTAATGCAGGGCTAGTCCGTATCTCGTGTACGAGCGATGCATTCAAAACATTGCATACTCTTCAATGAAGTATATGTGTATGTGCTATCTTAAAACGCTTTCTACGCTCAAAGTCCTACGGTAGGATTTTCTCCTATTTCGTGGGTGCCATGGCTACACATAGACGAATGCATAACCACCCAGACCCAGGACAGAAATCTAGCCCGGAACACACTGTGTTTCAGACCGGTAAGGTGACCGCTCCGATACGCGGGTCGTCAAATCTATCTACTCCGACGTTATTAAAATCAAAATGTTGCGCTCAATGGATGGATACAACTTTTTAGAATTTAAGAAGTAAAAATATAAGAATTAAAGATATAAAGAATATTTTTTATTCTACGAGAGCACTTACTTTAACAGTGGTTGTTACCGGGAAAATTAACAAAAACAATAGGATCATAACATCATGTTTTATGAAATGCCTTTCTGTGAATTAAACAATGAATTTTACACCGAACAATGAGATTTAATGATAATACTTTTCCCACATGAGTCATAAACAAGCCGGTGGAGATATGACCTTATGCGGTTAGTGGCCGACGCCGTAATTATTTCATGAATTATTGCCATGTACGCTACATACATAATTAGAAACTAATTATCACTTGCTTTAACGCTAAAGGAAACATCGTGAGGAAACCTACATGCTTGTCCATAAGTCGTCAGAGGTGTAAATCCACGTTAGGCTAGCGTGCTGGTGGAAAATACGTACACACATTGCATAAATAGGTTTTCCTGTGAAAGCTTAAATTTTATGTAAGTTGTAGGAATAACGTTACAAATTACTTTCAAACGATTGCTCCTAAACACAAATACATACGTACACTTTTAAATGTTTATTTAAGTATGTCAAAAACAATACCTTTTTTTTCAGTGGTTTCATCTGCAGTATTAATAATTAAGCGTTTTTTTTTTATAGAAAAAAGCTCTCCAATTAACGAATCACATTAAGAACCTTTCAGTTAAGTCCCGAGAAATCCAATTAAAATTGATACAATGGTATGAGTAAAAGTATATTTTTTTATAAAAATATGTGTATTTATATGTTGTTTTTTTATTTTATTATGAATATTTTATATTCCGTAAAAAGTAACCTTGATTTTCATAACCAATGATACGACTGTGACTGTGTAAGTATAATCCTAAAATGTATACTAATGTTAGATGCTCAAATTTGGTATTTTTAAGTGGTAAAGCCGTCAAGGTAAAGCCGACAGAGGGCAGGCGAGACCGAGGCCAGCAGCATCGGACCGATGTAGAGATAGCGGCCGGCGCAATCAACTGTCGCGTGCTGGCTACATTGCTACTTGGTTAGTAAGCCACACTGAATAAGAATATGTTATATATAACTGACATATAACAATACAGATGGGTATTAAAGTTACATAGAGTTGTATTTGTACTGAGCACATCTAATGAAAGCTTTATTGTCTTAAAGGAATTTTGTTAATGTGTAGAAATACATATTTTTCTTTATGAATAAATTTACCAATTTAAAACATACATTATACATCAAAAAAGTTGAACTGAAATTGCATTTAAAACCATTGACTCAAGATGTCGGTCAGATAAAAACAATTATATAGAAAACATCTGCAAGGAAATCGAGAAACATTC
>DWLZ01000078.1:0-14317 GCA_018251995.1 Urbanus velinus | reverse complement strand
AGAAATCTGCAGAAAGGGAAACTTCTCCAGTGAAGGAAGAATCTGAAGCACTTACACCAGAGAAACCTGCAGAAAAGGAACCTACTCCAGAGAAAAAGGAAGTCAAAGCACCTACTCCAGATAAACCTGGACTTAAGGAACCTTCTACAGAAAAAATGGAAGCAAAGCCACAGACACCGGAAAAACTTGCGGAGAAAGAGCTTTCTCCGGAGAAAGAGGAATCTAAAGCACCTATAACAGAGAAACCTGCCGAAAAGGAACCTTCTCCAGTGAAGGAGGAAACTAAGGCACTCATGCCGGAGAAACCTTTAGAGAAAGAACTTTCTTCAGAGAAGGAGGAAGCTAAAGCACCTACACCAAAGGAATTCACAGAAAAAGAACCTTCTCCAGCGCTGGAGGAAGCTGAAACACCCTCAATGGAGAAACCGGCCGAAAAAGAACCTTCTCCAGAGAAAGAGGAATCTAAAGCACCTACACCAGAGGAACCTGCAGAAGAGGAGGTAGTAAGGGCACCTACGCCGACGAAACCTACAGAGAAAGAACCTTCTCCAGAAAAGGAGGAAGCTAAGACACTCTTACTTGAGAAACCTGCAGAGAAAGAACCTTCTCCAGAGAAGGAGGTAGGTAAATTATCCACCCCAGAGAAACTTTTAGAAAAGGAAGAAGCTAAGGCTCTCATGTCAGAGAAACCTGCAGAGAAAGAACCTTCTTCAGAGAAGAAGGATGCTAAATCACCCACGTTGGAGAAACCTGCAGACAGAGAACCATCTCCAGAGAAGGAGATAGCTAAATTACCCACACCAGATAAACCTGCAGAAAAGAAACCTACTCCAGAGAAGGAGGTAGCTAAAGTACCTACACCAGAGATACCTGCAGAAAAAGAACCTACTTCAGAGAAGGAGGAAGCTAAGGCACCTACGCTGGAGAGACCTGCAGAGAAAGAACCTTCTCCCGGGAAGGAGGTACTTAAAGCACCCACGCCGGAGAAACCTGCAGAGAAAGTACCTTCTCCAGAGAAGGAAGAGGCTAAATCACCTGCAGCAGAGAAACCATCAGAAGAGGAGGTTTCGCAAGAGAAGGAGGAATCTAAAGCATCCACGCTGGAGAAACCTGCAGAGAAAGAACCTACTCCAGAGAAGGAGGTAGCTAAGGCACCGACACCAGAGAAACCTGCAGAGAAAGTACCTTCACCAGAAAAGGAAGAAGCTAAAGCAACTACGCCGGAGAAACCTGAAGAGAAAATACCTTCACCAGAGAAAGAAGAAGCTAAAGTACCTACACCAGAGACACCTGTAGAAAAGCAACCTATTTCAGAGAAAGATGTAGCTATGGCACCTACGTCGGAGAAATCTGCAGAAAGGGAAACTTCTCCAGTGAAGGAAGAATCTGAAGCACTTACACCAGAGAAACCTGCAGAAAAGAAACCTTCTCCAGTGACGGAGGAAACTAAGGCACCCACGCCAGAGAAACCTGCAGAGAAACCTTCTTCAGAGAAGGAGGATGCTAAAGCACCCACGCTGAAGAAACCTGCAGACAAAGAACCATCTCCAGAGAAGGAGGTAGCTAAATTACCCACACCAGATAAACCTGCAGAAAAGGAACCTACTCCAGAGAAGGAGGTAGCTAAAGCACCTACACCAGAGATACCTGCAGAAAAAGAACCTACTTCAAAGAAAAAGGAAGCTAAGGCACCTACGCTGGAGGAACCTGTAGAGAAAGTACCTTCTCCAGAGAAGGAAGAAGCTAAAGCACCTACACCAGAGAAACCTGCAGACAAGGCACCGACTCCAGAGAAGGAGGTAGCTATGGCACCGGCGCTGGAGAAACCTACAGAGAAAGAACCTTCTCCAGAGAAGAAGGACACTAAGGCACTCACGCCAGAAAAAGCTGCAAAGCAAGTACCTTCTTCAGAGAAAGAGGAAATTAAAGTACCTATACCAGAGACACCTGCAGAAAAAGAACCTACTCCAGAGAAGGAGGTAGCTAAGGCACCTACACCAGAGGAACCTGCAGAGAAAGAACCTTCTCCCGAGAAGGACGTAGCTAAGTCACCCACGCCGGAAAAACCTACAGAAAAGAAACCGTCTCCGGAGAAACTTGACGAAGAGACTCCTGCACCTGAGAGGGAGGTAACTGAAGCGCCCGCGCCTATGAAGTTCGACGAAAAAGAAATTTCCACTATTGAAAAACCAACTGTTGTGGACATTCTTTCAAAGGTAGGTCTCATATGCAGACGTTTTGCTTTAATATGGTAAAATATATTATTTTTTTCAGAAACACGAAACAACCAATTTTTTTGCTAGTTAGATCTTAAGAAAATAATTTCTGTTAGTGCATCGTTGTAAAAACATACTTGCTTAAATTTGTCGTGCTAAAATTTAACTTGCATTACTGTTCGTTCCGTTTTTAAGATTTTTAGTGTTATTTCATCAAATTTTTTTTACAGGATGTTAAGTTACCTGAAGAAGGAAAATCTACACCTGAGCCAGAATTTATTAAAGAAGACAAATTAGACAAGTTGGAAGACAAATTACTCACTGTCAAAAAGACAACCTCATTAGAAAAAGATACAACGTCTCAAAAGACCGCAGAAGACATGTTATTGTCTTACAAAGATACCGATAAGAAACTCAGAACTATTAAACGGCTATCGGAAGATCTTGATGAATTGGGTGATGATTTATTAAGCAAATATGTAATATTTGGGGAGCCTGAGGAATTCGTTACAACTAAGGTCGAAAGTATTGTTGAGAAAAGTTTAAGTATAATAAGAACTATTGTCACTCGCGTTGTCAAAACGAAATATTCCGATAGTCAAGGTATACCTCGGAAGCTAAAAACAATAACAAATGTTACTATCACAGATGAATATTTAGATGGTTTAACTAGCACTAAGGAAACAAGTAGTACAACAATCACCGATCTTGATGTAGATCATGACGTTGTTGAGGTAACGTCGACAAAAGATGTTTTGATTGGAACTATTTCTAGCTTAATAAAGTCTGAGGAAAAGGTACCAACTCCTAGCAAAGCCGAAGACAAGGAACCTTCTGAAGAAAAATCTGATGACAAAATTCCAAGTCCCCTACAGACAGATGAAAAATCTAAGGAAGAACCTAGCAAAGAAAAACCTGTGGAAAAACTTCCGAGCCCACTTGAATCTCAGGAGAAATCTGACGAAAAAGTTGTAAGCCCAGTGAAGCTTGAAGAAAAGCGACCTAGCATTGACAAAGTGGATGATAAGGCTCCCAGCCTTGTACAGCCCAAAGAAAAGGAACCTACTCTTGATGAACCACAAGAAAAGGCTCCTAGCCCAGTAATGCCTGAGCGCATATCCCCTGACGAGAAAGAAACTGAAGACAAAGCTCCGAGTCCACCACTTGTAGAAGAAAAGGAATCGCCGCCTGAAAAACTAAGCGACGAATCTCCTAGTCTCGTTGAGTCTGTAGTGGAGGTAATAAGTCCAATTAAACCTGATGACAAAGAACCCAGCAAAGATAAGCCAGATGACAAAGAACCAAGTAAAGATGAAAAAGACGTCAAAGTTCCTAGCCCTATTGAAACTGAAACAAAGGATGGAAGTTCAATTAAACCGGAGGACAAAGAACCTAGTAAGGACAAACCAGATGATAAGCCATCTAGTCCTCTTGAACCTGAGTTAAGGAGCGAAATTCCTGTTAAACCAGTCGACAAAGAACCAAGTGAAGACAAACCAGATGAAAAAACTCCTAGCCGTGTTGAATCTGACGCAAAAACTTTAAGCCCAGTCAAAATTGACGACAAAGTACCAAGTAAAGACAAACTAGAGGGCAAAGCTCCAAGCCCTGTTGAACCTGAGGCAAAGACTGTCAGTCCTGTTAAACCTGTCGATAAAGAACCAAGTAAAGACAAACCAGATGACAAAGCTCCTAGTCCTGTTGAACATGAAACAAAAGCTGTGAGTCCGGTCAAATCTGAGGACAAAGAACCAAGTAAAGAAAAACCAGATGACAAAGAACCGGATAAAGACAAACCAGATGACAAAGCTCCTAGCAAAGAAAAACCGGATGACAAAGCTCCTAGCCCTATTTCTCCTGAGGCGAAGGCTGTAAGCCCAGTTAAACTTGATGACAAAGAACCAAGTGAAGACAAACCAGAAGACAAAGCTCCTAGCCCTGTTGAACATGAAACAAAAGCTATAAGCCCAGTCAAACCTGAGGACAAAGAATCAACTAAAGAAAAACTAGATGACAAAGAACCAAGTAAAGACAAACCAGATGATAAAGCTCCTAGCAAAGAGAAATTGGACGACAAAGCTCCTAGTCCTATAGCACCTGGGGCGAAGGCCTTAAGCCCAGTTAAACTTGATGACAAAGAGCCAAGTGAAGACAAATCAGAAGACAAAACTCCTAGCCTTGTTGAACCTGAGCTGGAGGCTGTAAGTTCTCTGAAACCTGTTGACAAAGAACCAAGTGAAGAAAAACCAGATGACAAAGCTCCTAGCCCTGTTAAACATGAAACAAAAGGAGTGAGCCCAGACAAACCTAAAGATGAAGAACCAAGTGAAGACAAACCAGATGATAAAAAACCGTGTAAAGATAAACCAGATGACAAAGCTCCTAGCCCTGTTGAACCTGAGGCAAAGGCTGTAAGCCCAGTTAAACCTGTTGACAAAGAACCAAGTAAAGACAAACCAAAGGACAAAGCTGAGAGCCCTGTTGAACCTGAGGTAAAGGCTGTAAGTTCTGTTAAACCTGTCGAGAAAGAACCAAGTAAAGACAAATCAGATGACAAAGCTCCTAGCCCTGTTGACCCTGAGTTGATAGATAAAAGTCCTGTTAAAACTGTCGACAAAGAAGCTAGTAAAGATAAACCAGATGAAAAAGCTGCTAGCGATGAAAAACCAGACGGAAAAGCTCCTAGCCCTGTTGCACCTGAGGCTAAAGCTGTAAGCCCAGTTAAACCTGACGACAAAGAATCCAGTAAAGACAAACCAGAGGACAAAGTTCCTAGCCCAATTAAACTGAAAGAGAAACCTGAGGAAACGATAAGTCAACTATTAGCTGAAGTGAAGGAATCAAGCAAAGTAGAACCTGATGCTAAGAAGGAACCCAGTCCAGATAAATTAAAAAAGGAAGAACAAGACGGTATAGGAATTATAACGGAGACAAAAGAATTAACTGATGAAGAATCAATTCGTAAAATTGAAGAAATTCTCAAGAACTACACTGCTTTTGGTGAACCAGAAGTAAAAGTTACAAAAGTCAAAACTGAAATTATCATTGAAACTATAGTTGTTATGAGAACTATCATTACAAAGATAATCAAAACTAGGTACGCAGATAGCAGAGGCGTTATTCGAAAGATTAAAATTGTTACCACAATTACCACAACGGACGACTATCCTGATGGTAAATCTAGTGGTACGCTTGAAAGCAGTACCGTATTGGAAGATGTTGGACCCGAGGAACCTACTGTATCTGTTGAACCTTCAACTGAGGAAAAATCAGATAAGATTGCTCTAAAAGAAACAGACAAATATGAAGAAAAGGATATAGATGAAAAGGAAACTGTATATCTTAACGGACAAGCCAGGCTAGACAGCCCAGAGAAACTTGAATCAGATTTTGTCGCAAAGAAGGTCTCAGATTCTAAAACAAAAACACTTGACACTACCGAAGACCTTAAATCAAAACAAAAATATTTAGATCAGGAAGATAGTAAATTAAAACGAACAAAGAGAGACTTACCGTCAGAACTACATGAAGAAATTGAAAAACATGAATATGAAGACCCACAGAAATCCTTAAAAACTGATTCAATGAGTAAATTCACTAAAGAAACAGCAGAAATGTTACATCAAGAAAGGGCTCATGCTTCAGAGACATTACAAAAGACGACTCAAGAAATCGATAAATTATCATCGATTTCAACAATTGATAGTGGTATCGCAGACAGAGACAGCATACAAACTGTGTTGCATAGCAGCTCAGAAGACGTGTCTAAGGAAGTTAGCTTAGAAGAAAAATATAGCTTTGAAAGTACTGAAAAATCTGAAAAGAAATCCGTTAAAAAAGGGATTCCTTCAACAGATGAAAAGGATTCCATACATTTGGATGACTCGCTGCAGTACACAAGCAGTCAATTCGATCGTGAGTCATTTACTGGTGATGAGCTTGTGTCATCTTTGACATCTGAACAACCAGATATTCACGATGCTGATAAATCCAAGTCACCAAGAGATGTAAAATCGGAAAGTAAACATGATGGAGCCTTACCACCTATAGATGTAACCAAGGAAACTGTAACAAAAACTTTGACAGATAGTGCAGCCCACTTAATGGAATCCATACATAAGGCGTTTGGTGATGAAACTGTACAACAAGGCATCAAGACTGAGGGCGTGGAGTCATTGTCAGTTCATCCAGAGTTCGATCGAGTTTCAACTCCACCTACAGTTCCAGTAAGTCCGTTACCAAAAACTCCTGGCACATTCCAGGATGTCAAAGTAAGTGACGGCGTCCAAAGCGAAGTAACATACGACAAGTCTGATGGATCTGAAGAAACCATCACGAAAGTGGTACATGTAGGCGACGACGTACTGACGCAGAAAATCTCAACGTCCACTGAAAAAGTACCTAAAACTCTGAAGAGTTCAACCGATGTTGACGGAGAACCAGAACTTTTATCGCTCATGCAGACTATGGGTAAAATCAAAACGGAAACTGACACTGTTACTAAGATAATCAAAGAAGGTGAAAACGTTGTTACACAGACGATAACAACGGTTACTACTAAAGAAATAATATCGAGGGAGGATGGCACGCCTCAAAATGTAAAGACTACCATTGAGACCACAACTTTGAGCAAGAGTGCCGATGGATCCACAACTACCACGAAGGAAACCCAGACTGTCTTGTCTGAATGTTCTTCCAGTCTAAAGTCTACCTCACAAATGGACCTATATGCCAAAGATAGTAAAATAGAGAAATTGTCACTTGACACTACCGATCAAAAGTCTGAATTTAGTCAAACAAAAGAAACTGTAGAAAAACCTCAAGAGTCTTCCGAAATACTTAAAGAAATTCCCGAAACTGAGGCAAAGTCTGACTTTGTCAGTGAAGTAGATGATGATGATATAGATGATAATGTAGAAGATACCGTTATTGATACAGATGTCAGTAAACGCATCATAAGGGAAAACAATATTGACATAATCGAAACAATCACAACCGTAACTAAGAAAGAGACGATAAGAATTGATGATAGTAAAAAGATAATTAGAACAACTGTTGAAACTAATATTGTGAAAGAGTATCCTGATGGGTCTAAGGATGTTCAAAGGAATGTAGAAGTGAAAACTGAAGAAATCTTGATTGATTCTAGCAGCAACGTCGACAAGTTATTAAGTGATTTCGTTGCTGTAGGAGAACCAGAAGAAAGTGTTTCTACAAAAACTGAAGAAATTGAGCAAGACCACATTATCATACGAAGAATAATTGTGACAAGGATTGTTAAAACGAAATATGCGGATTCTTATGGTAATATTAAGAAGCTTAAGACAGTTACAACAATCACCACAACAGACAACTACCCAGATGGATCATCACGCACAAAAGTAGACAGCAGTACGTCATTAACTGATATCGGATATGATGATATTATCGAATCAACTGAACTTCTTGATTACACACAAATTGAAGATAAGACAGTTGAAGTAGATAAGGAAGAGAAAAGTACCACAATCAACGGTCAGAAGGTTCTGCAAATTATAACAACGACCACCATAAAAGAAATTTTAGCCACAAAAGATAGGTCAAGGAAGAAATTAAAAACCACTGTAGAAACTGTAACGGAAACTATGAAACCGGACGGAGTATCTGAAGTAACTAAAGATGTCCAAGTTTCCGTTTCAGACTATGAAACGGAAATAGAAGAGGAAGTACCAGAAGGTTTTGAAGTGATTGGAGAACCAGAAGAAGTCACATCGACTGAAGTTGAGTCCGTTACAGAAAATGGTGTTATCATAAAGAGAAAAATAACTATTACGGTAACAAAACAAGTGTACCACAACAAGACTGATAGAGTTAAAAGAACTAAAACGACAACTAAGACAGTCACTGAAGATGAACATCCAGATGGTTCGGTAATAATCAAAACTAGTGAAAAAGTCTCATTAGTTGACGAATCCCTTGAAGTGCCAGTTGCTGAAAAGCCTCTTACAGAAGATAGTGATTTAGATAAACCCGACGAAGAAAGCAAAGTTGAAGGCGTACTCATGGACTTAGTTCCTTCTGGAGAACCTGAAGAGACTGAAAGCGTTGATGAAGAAGTAATTAAAGAAAAAGACATCGTAATTAGACGAAAAATTGTGACACGAGTCGTGAAAATTAAATATTCTGATAATTCAGGTGTTTTAAGGAAACTTAAAACAGTCACTACCATCACAACTACTGATCAGTATCCAGATGGATCCTCACGCACAACTGTAGATACAAGTACTACAGTATCAGAAATTGATGCGGACGTCATGATTCAAAGTCAAGATCTGAAAGGTTTTACCAAAGTCGAAGATAAAACAGTAAGTGTGGATACACAAGAGAGAACGGCAATGAGAGATGGCAAGGAGATCATTGAAATTATAACAACAACGACAATTAAGGAGATTTTGTCATCAGACGACGGCTCCAGGAAAAAGGTTAAGACAACTGTTGAAACAGTGACTGAATCAAAGTTACCAAATGGAGTTACAGAAGTCACGAAGGATGTGAAAGTTTCTGTGGCAGACTTAGGTAAAGACTCATTCGATGAAAACTTAGAAGGATTCAGTCCAGTTGGTGAAGCAGATATACAAACTAGTACAGAAACTGAGGAAGTTGTTGAACATGGTATTACCATTACTAGGAAAACAACCATTACGACTATTAGGGAAGAGTTTGAAAATCAGCAATTAAGATCAAAGAAAATAAAGACCACTGTAAAGACTACTATAGAAGATGAACATCCTGATGGCACAGTCATTACTAAGAAGAGCGAGAAAGTATCAATCGCTGACGTATACCTTAAGGTGGTTAGTGCTGAACAAGACACAGAGCCGCCAGAATCATATATCGATGACAGCGAAATAGTAGAGGATACATCAGAAGAATCTGATGTTAAAAATGAAATTGTACAACACGGTTCTTTGACAATCAAGCGCACAATTACAACTAAGACCAAGCGTGAAACATTAGCCAGCTCAGACAAATCCATCAAACGTGTAAGGACTACGGTTGAGACAACTACCGTTGACGAATACCCTGACGGATCGATTGAAACTACTAAAGATGTCAAAATAACAATATCTGAATTCCAAAAGACTTCTGACAGCCATTTACAAGCTGCACTTCAAGGACTGACTTCAACAGGAAAAATCAAGACCTCCGTCGATAAGAAAAGTAACGTAGTTGTTACTGAATCAGGAAGGATTACACAAACCATAACTACTTATGTCACAAAGGAAGAGCTAAAGAATAACGAAAGTAACGAAGTGGCAGTAAAGACAGTAACTGAAACTATCACGGAGAACGCTAAAGAAGATGGTACTGTAGAAACTACTAAAGATGTACGTACACAAATAACCTACCTACCACTGGGTACTGGATTAGATGACTGGTCACCGGAAGAGTTAGAGGAAATTGCGAAACAACCAGGACAAGAAAAGAGACGGGTCATCGACGAATTACCTTTGGAAAGAAAAGAAGAATTGCCACGTCAAACTAAACCAAAGAAACAACGTTCCCCAGTAGGTGAAATCACTACTGAAACCGATACTTACACGAAAGTAATCAAAGAAGGTGATAATGAAATAACTCAAACAATCACTGTAGTTACTACTAAGGAAGTCATTAGTCCTGAAAAAATTAAAGTAACCGTTGAAACAACTACGGTTAGTAAAGGCAGTGATGGAGTGACCAAAACAACTAAGTCAACCAAGACTACTATTTCTGAATTCAAGGAGGAGTTTGAAGAGATTATTGATACGGGTGAAAGTGAAAAATCGTTCTCAAAACTATCGTCAAAGACTGGAGACATGCGTAGCTCATCGGCTGCAAGTGATGATCTTGATCACCCTGGCATATCTTCTCCACCATCTGACATCAGCTCTAGAGGATCTCGGGCTGCCACACATGTGTGGGGTACCGAGAGTAGTGGCATGTACTATAGTGATGATGACGGTCAGGGAAGTCCAAGTAGCACAAAATCCCAAATAGCACACTCGCCAAGGTCAAACTTGAGTTTTGAACTTGACACAAAGATTCCACAACAGCGAGAGACGAGTCAAGAAATGTTAACAGAAAAAGACCACGATTTATCATCGTTGCCAAGAGATCTGATGTCGACATCGATTTATGGACAATTACCTGAAGATGACTCGTGCACGTCGTCTACCCATTCTGAAGTAAAGACTGAAGTTCACTCACTAGACAAAACAGTATCGAAAATGACTGAAGACTTATTAACTCAAGAAAAATTAAAATCCGAATCGATATCGCATAGTAGTAAAACATCTGATGCTACATTCTTAAAAGAAGCGGATGAACAGTTTGAAAAGGCCATTGAAGAGCACAAGAAAGTGAGCGGTTCTGAAGTAATATCTAGCATCACTGCCAAATATGAACTAGATAGTCATTCCAGCATGAGCCATCAAATGTCAAGGAAAGAAGAAAGCAGCATATCATTGATGGACGTGAAATCTGATTCTAAGAAAGTAACTGAAAGTTCCTCGTCATCGAGTAGCAGCAAACATGAGTCTAGATCAGAAGAATCAGTACGTTCCGAGTCTCATACTAGTAAAAAAGACCCTATTGAGTCATGGGGCAAGCCGTTAGGACTGCCGAGCCCGATTCTGCCGCCTACTCAATCCGATGGTAAGAGCACGCCTAAAAAGCAGACACCCAGTTCAACGGTGCTGAACAAGAATAAGATTAATCAAGAAAAGAGTAAGGAAGCGAAGAATCGAGCTTCAGAATCTCCAAGCAAGAAGAAGACTCCCGCTCCTGTGTACATGGAGCTGACATACGTCCCGCATCACGGCAATTCATACTACTCCGCAGTTGAATTCTTTAAGAGAGTTCGAGCGCGTTACTATGTGTTCTCTGGAACTGAACCATCTAAAGAAATTTACAATGCCCTCCTGGACGCCAAAAAGACCTGGGAAGACAAAGACTTAGGTAAGATAAACAAGTAGTATTAAAGTTGTTCAGGTAAAGACCCTGCAGATTGAGTCGATTACAGATTTACTAGTATAATTAGCTCTAAATTCCAACAAACATAACTTTCACTACCACCACCTTCTTTAAATTAAGCCACAACAGACTAAACTCTATTGTTATGATTGCATTTTTTTAAATATTCAAATAAAACATTTATTCTTGAATAATTTCTGGAACTACTTACTTATTTCTACTATTTTATTTTCAGAAGTGACAATCATCCCGACCTACGACACCGACGTTCTCGGCTACTGGGTGGCTGAGAACGAGGAGGCATTGGAGAAATACAAGATCGACCTTTCACCGTCCGCGTCGCGGTGCACCATCAACCTCCAGGACCACGAGACCTCCTGCGCCGCGTACAGACTCGAGTTCTAGGTGTCGGGTCTATTTGTAGCCTTCTCATCGAAGAAGTGAATCTCACACCAAAGGTGCTTTCGAATGAGGGAACCAAAGTGATTTTGTGTAGGGATAATGAGGCTGTGATAGAGAAAGGAACATTCGAAAGCGCCTTCGAGACCACTACTCCGTATGAGATAGCTTGCAAATAGATACATAAAGACTTTGTGATATATGAATGCAATCGACAGACTGTTTCAAGTTCGATAAAATCGTAGCCGTTTATTACCAATTCAAAATGGAAGTGTAAGTGTTACGGAGTGGAACGCCGCGTCTGCGGCAGCGACCCTGAGTTGAGTGCCCTCACCGCATCCAATTTAATGTCAATAACCAAATTCTCGACCTAAGAACAGAAACGTCCATTTTTTTCTAAAACTGTTTTCTAGTAGCGTCATTGAAAAATAGTACACGCCATTTAAAATATATTTCTGAGGATATTTTTGAATTCGGTCTTATACAATCAGTAGTGCTTTTATATACGATTTTTAGCGTAACCAGTCCATTTTGTTTAGCCGAAACACCGCTTGCGCGTATGTCTAAATTAAAAAAAAGTTATTTTGCTATCGCATTATAAATTCTACATAGTATAATATTGTATAAACGGTATAGCGAGCACGGCCGCCATTTTGTTTAGCAAAACGCTTGTAATGGACGTGATAGAGTATTAAACGATTAAGTGCGATTGTAGACGATGGTCAAAAAAATCAATGACAAGTGTTTAAATACACCCGGATTACATACTTTTTTATGATCAAATTGGAATATATTTAAATAAATGTCTTATAAAGACACTATTAAATATACGATGTCGTTCGATGACAAGTGCTGTTGGCACTATTTATATAAATGTTTAATAGAATTGACGTAATACTGTTAAATAATCCAGGGACGGCAAAGATGGCTTCAGCCTAATGTGATTTATAATTCCTAGGTAATAAAGCTATTAGAGAATTGAAAAAAAACTATTTCCTCAGTATTTTTCAATCTGAGCTTCCCTGCCATTTATAGATATAAGCTGTTAGACTGGTGTCTCGGGATGCACAAAACGAGATGGCTTTATAACTAAAGAGTTTAGCGCGTACAGGAAATTTATTAAACAATGCCTGAACTTTAATTTCTTTCGTGTGCGCGATAAACTATTGATTACTGAACACGGAAGGGAACGATCGAGACTATCGAAATTACCAAACGGTCTAACATTTTTACATTCGAAGCCATTTTTGCCCTCCCGGAGTATAATGAGCCTAAAACGATAGAGAGCTTAATCCATATAAATAAATGTTTTATTAGAACTATTATTACAAATTGAACAATCTATTTACCTTTGTTTTAAGTTAAATTTGCTTGTTGCGTCGATGACTATATGAAATAGTTTTAATGTGTGTTGTTTAAATTTAACTCATTTCAAATGGTGACTCTTCACAAGACGACAGAATCTCTGGTTATTAAAATTCTTTGGCATTTATTGTTTCGGTTTCCATATTATGATGTATGTTTTGAGCTAGTCGAGTCAACCCAAATACTTATAAAGTTGTAGTAGTATTATTCGTTCCTATTTCGATGATTTAGCGATTCTAATATATGTGTTTTGTTTTCTATTAAACGTACCTAAAACGTCATGTAAGTATAGAAATCCATTAGATGTTTCTTTATAAATTTGTGTCATTACGTTCGAATGGTGTGAGCGAATGTGATATTGATAACATCATAAAAATTACCATCTAGTCTAGTGAGTAAGCTGTATCGATCAGGGCTTTCTTCAACTACCCCCAGAACCTCCCGTTTCGTTATTGCCAAGTGAAGGTTTTGAGTCAATTAATTTTAAGTCATCCAATAGAGATAAGCCGACTAAAGCCACACGTCTGTCATCGCTTACTTCGCCAAAAGACCTAACTATAGTTAAAATAGAAAAACGATTCTGTATAATTGAAGCACCAGCACAATGTAATAACGAGTAAACTAAAACGATAAAAAATACATTAAATAATGGTATTCTACGTATGTATAATAACTATCTACGTATTTATTTTAACGTAAGTCTTTGTGAGAGTGAATGAGATTTATTTTGTAGGTACATTATTATTGATATTATAGTATGTGTTTATCTGTGTGTCGATTGGTGTGAGCACAATAAGTGATTATGTTTTGATTCTGTGAACGCTTTTGTTGTGGATGGGACTAAACAGGGATGAGTCTTGTTGATGTGTGACTCGTCCGCGACCGGTGCGACTTTCGGCGTATATACTTTTTATATTCTACGCTTAACATCAGCTTTAGAGGAGCTTCGAGCCTTCACACCTCACCTACTTGTCATACGCGAAGCTGTTGTGAGCGACTGCCAAACTGGTGCATTAGATTCGATTCTAATAATTTTGCGTTTATTCTTAATGGTACTGAACTTAAGATTTTTTTTAATGGATTCGATTGTGTGGTTGATCTTAAATTCAGATATCATGATTGTGCTGACGACGCTTTTCTCTTTAAGACTGTCGAAGGGCGCGCCGGTGGCGACGATGCTTCTGAGAGTGATCGAGTTTTTTCGGCTTCGTATTCTTTGTAGCCAGCGTACACTCCTTAGCTGGCTCTAAAGCCTGACCCTAAACTTTACTATTGTATTTTATAGCTAGAAGTCTAATTAATGCATATTATTAGGAATATTAAAATGTTATTAAATTAAGAATTGT
>DWLZ01000077.1:0-14420 GCA_018251995.1 Urbanus velinus | reverse complement strand
CCATAATATTTATAATATGTATAAAAAAATATTATAATATAATTTTAAAATTTAAAAACAAAACTATTTTAAATACCCTACTCTCAATAAATCTGCATATTGGCGAATTCAAATTATACACCAAAAATTTATTTAATATCCGATTCTACGTCAAATATACCTTTCTAAGTCCACCTGTGTTTTAGCTGAATTGCCAGTTATAACAATTGCAACTCCGACAAACTCCGTAATAATTCCACGTCACATCAGCAGTTCCTTCATTGTAATAGTTTCTGATACTTTCAAACAATGGTCAGTCTATGAACTATGAAAAACTTAAAACTTTATTTTCCTTACATGATGAATGCTTTATGAGTTTGGTCAATATGGTCTGCTGTTAATTTGTCGTAAGAGCAAATTAAATTTCATTCAAACCTAATTCAACAAATCTACGATCAACGTTTATTTTTTTCAGATTTATAGGCTTATAGGTTTACAGGCTGTTTTACAATAGCATAATATAAACCGTCAATCATAGTATGATGATAGTAAAACTAAATAAAATAGCAAATAGTAAAAAATTGGCCAGGTGTAAGGCTTGCGCTAAGTATCCCGGGTGGAATGAAATAAAACCCATTCATTTTTTGCAATTTTGTAGTACTATAGAATCCTCAGAGCGCGAGTGCGAATTGCTGGTTGTTTTTTTATTATACCGACGGTCTCATCTAATTAAAATGAAGTATTAGTCCTGAAAAAATACGTGACAAATACTCTATTTACTCTTTCTTTTTATCCTTCTGCTTTAATACTATAATACCTATTCCTAGAATGCCTGCTTACCGTAGACACTGATTTTTGTAAGAACTTGTGTAAACAAAGTTCGACGCAAATTACAGCAGACAGTACTGACGCGTAAGTCGTAAATAATATCGTAAGCTTTGCGCGCAAGGTTAAACTAATATTTAATATTCATAGAAACGCCCATGAAGGCCGTTTAAAACTTTTATTGGAATAGTTTGGCCATCCCCGTTCGCCGCGTTTCGCTCTGTGTGCGTCCTCCAATGGATATTACTTTTTTACGATCTTCTGTTTCATTCCACGGTGAATCTACTTAAATTTACTTTTCAATAAATTATTTATTTGGTACTAAACACGCTGTTGCATAAAAGTTTGTTTTAAATTGCAAATCGTACAAATTAAATAATCTACTCTTCATAAAAATATTTATGTTTATTTCATGTACCTCGAATTTGTTTTATTAATAAATATATATAAATATAATAATTATTGTACGTTAATATATATTTTTTGTTACAGATTTTAAACTGCGTGAACATCACCATTCCATCAATGACGGTTATTTTCAAGCTACTGTCGGACAATGCGTTCGCAAGCTAGCAAACCGTTGTCCAAGAAGGGAGCGTTAAGTAGAACAACATTGAAAGAAAGCTCCGTTAAAAAACAACCGAAAAAGAAAACTTCTAAAAAAGTCAAAAATTTGTCAAAAGCTTTATTGAAAAGTCCGAAAAGGAATACTGCAAAAGATGAGAAAGATGGCAAAAACGATGAAGACAACTCCACCGATGATAAAATCGTTAACTCATCCGAAGCAGTTAAAGCTGGTCCATCAAAACCAGTTTCAACAAGAAGTGATTCTCCAACGAAAAAGTGCAAAAAAGAACTCAAGGAGAAAAAAGATACGCCTAAAAATGTTACTACTACTGTTTGTGCGAAAAAGGTTATTGTCAAAAAGACAGTGAAACCTGTGAAAAATGCTAAATCTACATTAAAATTAAAACAAGAGAAAAAAGATAGCGATGTTAAGTACAAAATTAATTTAGATACGATTAAGAAGAATGAAGGTAAATTTTGTAAAGCTAAAACAAATATTAAAAAAGGTAGTACAGTAACACAGAAGAAAAAAGGATCGTTAATAAAAGAAGAAGTAGAAAATGACGAAACACATAAAGAAAAAGTCATTCCTAAGATATCAACTGATTCTGAAGAAAAACAAAAGCAAAGCCATCAGGAAAATAAACCAGAAACTTGTGCCGAAACAAGATTAAAAGTGACTCAAGAAAAGAAAGAACATGATTCAAAAACTGATACCAAAACAGAATCAAACATTTCTTCTTTAAATACCTCTCAAGTTACTTCTTCATCATCTAATAAAGTAGAGGCTCCTAAAAATGAAACAGAAAGACCTCCGAAATTTTTCACATCTAGTAGATCGCCTAGAATGGTAGATATAGATGTAAAATGTTGTAAAAATTCAAAAGGCAACTTAAGTGTTTCAGAACGATTCTTATCTATGAAGTGTGAAACTAAAAATGATGATAGTAATAAAGACAAACCTACTTCTAATAACTTAGTATCTCAAGAATCTGAAATTGATGTGTATACTTTTACCGAAAAGGTAGATTCACCTAAAAATATTTTAACTGATTTTAGAAATCCAATAAATAAAAATATTGGTAGAGTACGTCCTATAGCAAGAGTTAAAGGAACAGTGATAGATAAGAAAGGTGATGTGGAAAAAAAGAAATATTCTCCTCACCGTCCCATTGAAGAAGTCGTCAAACAATTGAAAGCTAATAAACGATCAGAAGAATTGAATTTAACTCAGAAAACATCTACGAGTACTACATCTAGCGAAGGTCCAGGCGAAATAAACAAAGAAAGAGATGTTGAAGAACCGACTCCTATAGTCAGCAAATCGTATAAGATGGTGGCTCGAAAATCAAGCATTACTGGAAAACCATTTAGTCCGATTAAATTTTTTGACCAAGAAACTTCTGATCCAAAACAGGATGAAACTCCAAAAAAAGTTTGTAATACTAAAAAGAAAACATGTAAAACCAAAAAGCAACAAAAGAAAAATACATTATCAGATGAAGATCTTGATACATCCAAATTTTCGTTGAACACAAAAACGTTTAATTATACTTCATCAGATGATAGCTTAGAAGAATCCAATGATGACAATGACTTCAAGGAATCATCAGAATCATCAAAAACAAAAAAAGTTAAAAGCAAAAAATATAAGAAAATTACTGATGGTGCTAAGAAATCAACGTCTAAAGAATTAAAAGAGCTCTCAAAGGATTCGCTTGTCGATCTGAAAGATAATACTATGCTCTTAGGGAATGAAAAGCCCACGAAAAGGAGGCTCAAGCTCCTATCTATGTGGGCGGGACCAAAAAAACATAGAATGGCATCTTTGAATGCATTAGCAAAAGTTCACTGTCTATATGAGAATGAAAGTAGAACACATTTGGAGCTAGGTTTATTGAAAACAATTGATAGGCCTGTTTTACCAAGTACATCCAAAGCAGCGCCTGTAAAAAAGAAAGAGTCCAAATCCAAGGACTCTGAGAAGCTGGAAAGTACATCAGAATCTGAATACGAAAATAAAAAAGAACAAGAAAAAGAATCTTCGGAGAGTTCAGACGATAGTCCACCACAACGGACTTTGCGTGGAGTACCGGGTATTAGAAGTGCAGGAAAATATTGGGATCCTAAATCTTCGACGTCTTCTAGTGAAGACAGCGAATTAGAATCAAAAGCAAAAGGCGTGGAAAAGAAAAAAGTAGTTACCAAAACTGCTACGAAATCTGATTCTGAGAAACCTCCAACAAAAGTTAAAAAGACGGCCGGAACTCCTGGACCTAAAAAGAAACGTAATAGAAATGAAGTAGTAATGGACTTAAAAGACATGGTAGTGCAAAAGCGAATGGCAAGTCTTAATGCAACGGCTATTTTAGCTGCTAGTTATGAAAAGCGATCACCTAAATCTAGTAAAGATGATACGACTTCGGACTCTTGCAGTGATGAATCTTTTATACAAAAGCCAAAAAACGTAATAAGTTCCGGCTTGAAGTCGGAAGTAAAAAAAGAAGATGTTAAAACCGATCCCGAAGAGCCCATTCCAGCTGACAAGAAGCAGAAAGTAGAAGTTATAGTGAATCAAGATACAGATGTCACTATAACAGGGGTATACTCTACCCACCATCATGAAGGATTCTGCACCGTATCAGGCATGCAGTACCGTATCTCTTCAACGAGTCACACTCAAACTACAGCGACTGCTAATTGTGAAAAGGTGAGAATATAACCTTTACTTAATCTTAAATTTGTTCAGACACTCTTACTTATAAGCGGAAATATTCAAATATTTACACATATACAGTATACACATTATTTATAAACGTGTTACATTTATAGCGCTGAACGTACATATTCATACAAATAAAACCGCAGTAAAAATAGTTCGCTATAAATTACTCAACGCCGCCCGTTGATTTATATTTAATATCATGACTAAGATTTTATCGCGCTAACTTAAAACAATTAAATACGAGAGTAGATGTTATCTCGGTTAAAAGTCGGCAAATTGGAGCGTGTAATACTGAGTGTAATAAAGACGCACCCGCAGGCGCTTCGGGCCTCATTAATACCCGGTAATGAAGTAAGTTCTGCGTAAACATGCCTCGGGTCCTCATCCGCACATTATCCTTCATCGCTTTACCTACACAGAATTCACAAAGAAAAATAAACCCTTTCCCAAAGCTACAAATGCCGGATTTGGATTACGATTGCGAGTATCAATTGGGGTGTAAACGATTTACACCGAAAAGGAGTAATCATCGTGTTACCCTTGACGCGGATTATTTTGTCTGGAGTGTTAAATCTAATTAAAGTCTGTGTGAACCCTTAGATACCCACGTATTTTATTTCACTTATTTATCTGTACTACCCGTGCGTGGTAAGTTGAGACCTGAGTTTGATGACCTCACACTGGAATGTTTGTGAAATATGAAATATTTTTTTACAATCGTCAGCTTTTTGAGATTCATTATTGGATATAAACCTCCCCTAATGGAGGTTTAGTTAATTGTTATCGCTATTGACGTTCGTGTTGGTGACCGCAGTGGATGTTGATAATATACGCTGCTGTCCATCCCTGTCCTGCTCCTGAGCTTTGTCTGTTAGACACTTTCTATTACATCCACAGGTGCTGCTATTCAAGATTGATACCATAATACTTAGATAAATAAAGTAGGTATATCCATCATTCCTAACAAAAAATGAAGCCATTTTTAAAATGGTTGGGTTATAAAAGTGATTATGTGAGCGTAAATAAACTAAAAATACTGACAAGAAACTACGCTAGTTTTGTGTAAGTGTGTGCGTATAAATACATGAAAGTAGCGTAGTTTTTTAACTTGACTCAAATGCAAGGCGGTGATTAATCTACCTATTTTATTTATCTGAGGTATAAACACTAATGTCATTTTTTCTTTTCAAAACGAATTGAAATACAATTTATTAACCGTATGTAGGTTTATGTCGCCAGTTAAAAATCGTTATTCGTTACATTGTTTTTTTATCTAATCCAAATTAAAACACAAACCAATAGCAAAAAATATATTGTAAAAATCAAGTCAATCAAATTAAACAAAAAGTACCTATATAATATAGCTTCAAACCTAGGTAAAGAACACATAGAAGTCATATTAAAACAAGTCATTATTAATACAATTTCAAATGATATATATCAATAATATACTCATATCCCCATTTACAACCCTCTGGTTGTTGTAACTGCCGTGTCCCTTTCTAGTGTTTAAAATATTCGCATACGATCGGCATGTTTTTTTTATATTATCGAAGTAACAAACGAGCATGCAGTCCACCTGATGGAAAAAGGCAACTGCCGCCTATAGACGTCTGTAATCAACCCCATATAAGATCAAAGTCCTACCTGAGGTTGAGCACAGATGCCTTGCTACCCCAGAGGTTGAGCTGTTACATAAGATTAACGTACTGGTATATTTACAATTGATATTTCTAGTTTAGAGTCCAAATGAAATTATAAGTATTTAAAATAGGTTTTGTAACGTATCGATGACGTTAAAAAGTGTAAGTATAACGAAAATTCAACATTATTTGAATCAAACAATTTTAAACTTTTAAACGTAAACAATAAAAGCTACTTCCACTGAGTTTGTGGTCGAAAATTCACGTTAAACGACAACTATAAAGCTGTCACTCGACAAGTAACGAAATGCCTGCAAAACAGTTTTGTTGTGAGCGTTCCGCCTACCGCGGAATATTGTCCGTTTTCAACAAAATTCTGGCTAAAAATCGGTGCAACGCTGGCAAAAACACAAAAAATGCTTACACACGTTTCCAGTTTTATATTTCGTTATAAAAAGCGTATGTAAATCGTGTCATCAATATGTAAGTACATGCGATCGCACTGGAAATATAAGTAGGAAGTACGCGACTTGTTTAGCCGAAGCAGTATGTAATTCGAATACATACACATCTACTCAAATAAATAAAATTGAAGTGTTTGTTTGTGATTTCAAAATAACAATTTTTTACTCAATGCATATGAAAGTATACACGATACCTATGAAGAAAATGCAATTAAAAAAAATACTGTCTGTCTGTCCATCTGTTTGGCTGAGATAATCTTCTAAATGGCTGACCCTATTTTGACGGGACTTTCACTGAAAAATAGCTGAAGTTCTAAGGCGTAACATAGGGTACTTAATTTTTTGAAAAATCCATTAGACAAAAAAATGCATTTTCGTTATAGGTATCGTGTATACTTTCATATGCATTGAATAAAAAAATGTTATTCTGAAATCACAAACAGACACTTCAATTTTATTTATTTGTATAGATGATGAGCTCTTAGGTATATAAAATGGCAAAAATATGATATTACTCACTTAAGTAAAATTTATAATGTAATGCAATATAATGAAAATATATTTTTCTAACTTCTTATTCAACTAGTTAACGGTTAATTATTGTTTAGTTTAATAATTTGTATTATAAATATGACTTGGCAGTGCTGAAGTGTTCATTAAACCTATTAAGTAGATAATTATTTACTATTCCAACTTTACTTTTAAATATTACTTACTATTTAACTTACAAATAAACAGAAAATCCTTCTACCATAATAATAGCTCTATCGCTCCGCAGTAAAACACCATTATTACTCGTCTATCGTAGTTTTCAACAAAAATCTTACAAATCGTTGAAATTCCCGCAGGAAGAGACAAAATGGATGTATTTACGCTACAGATATAAAATGTTACAGCAAAAGTTACCTCGCTTTGTGAAAAATGCAATAGATGTTGCTGATAGTTGAAATTTCCACTGCAGAGAAACCATTACCACGCTTCATCTTTCCGTCTCAATGTTGTATTTGAACATGGGCATAGCTATAGTTAATTAGAGTGTTATACACTGCCGCCCATATACAACCATAATCAACCCCAGATAAAATCAAGTCCTACCTAAGGTTGCGTTGCTACCCGTGAGAACTGTTGTAACGCCTCGAATAAGTATGTCTCTCTTACCATACCCTTCAGACAGAACACGGTAGTGCCTAACACTGCTTTTGCAGAAATAGGTGTGGCGGTGGTGCTGCCGGAATCGAAGGGCTCTACCACCTAAACAAGATGGTTCAAAAAGTGATGTTATTGAAGTCGACGAAAAAAATATCGCTAGTCTTTGAGTTTTTTCTGATCATACACTAAAGGAGGGGTCCACAATAAAGAGTCTCTTAGTTGGCGGGCAAAAAAAAAACTTTCAAAAACACCACCAAAAAGCACGTAATAAATATGCAAAATTGCCTTAAAGCCAAAGAAAAACATGAAAAACATCGTAAAGAGTTCAATAAAAGAAGAAATCTGCTCAAAATTTTATATAAGATTGAAGTAGCGAACGTTCATCTGATAGTATATGTGACTACGGTCGTAACCCCGCGCTCTAGAAGGTAACTCTTACCCAGCAGTATGTTAACGATGACACCACTTTGATCAAGTGCCCTCATAAATATCACACACTTTCGCTAAATAAAATATTCTTATTCATAAGTACGACTAGATTACCACGCGACGTTCCTTTAATATTAAAGTAATTAACATTAATTTTTAATATTTATACGTTTAACCAAAACACTTCTGTAATAATTAAAAGTGATTTTTCCAAGATAGCTGTTACAAACACTTTTCATTTGTTAATAACTAAAAATTACTTTTCACTCATTCTCTACTTCGAAATTCGTGTTACGTAGTAATTAAAAGTCAGTGTACGAAAAATTCTAGGTGTCGCAAAAATTCACTCACGGTACAGACAAAGAGTATGAAAATGAAACAAAGTGCATTGTGTAATTAAAAGTGTTTTAGGTCACTTGTGAAAGTTAACAGTGACCAGTAGCGGAGTTTTAAAGCGACGCCTTTGATCGACATTGGAACGTATCCGCTTGTCTGTACAAAGTTTTAACTTCCATATAAAAGGTGTAAGGGGTTTTTGAGAATAAATTAAACAAACTATTTTTTGTTAAATAGAAATTTAAAGAATAATACACACTTTCATTAAAATAAATAACTTAAATACTTCAGCAATTCATTTTACTTATTACTTTTGTGAATAAAACTCACGTGTAATCTAAAAAAGTGTAATAATTTAGTCTTAAAAGATGTACGACAACGCTCTGAAAAGTATGAAAATGAAACAAAGTGCATTGTGTAATTAAAAGTGTTTTAGGTCACTTATGAAAGTTAACAGAGACCAGTAGCGGAGAATTAAAGCGACGCCTTTGACCGACATTGGAACTTATCCGCTTGTCTGTACAAAGTTTTAACTTCCATATAAAGGGTGTAAGGGGTTTTTGAGAAAAAATTAAACAAACTATTTTTTTGTTAAATAGAAATTTAAAGAATAATACACACTTCCATTCAAATAAAAAACTAAAATACTTCAGCAACTCATTTTACTTATTACTTTTGTGAATAAAACTCACGTGTAATAATTCAGTCGTAAAAGGTGTACGACAACGCTCTGAAAAGTATGAAAATGAAACAAAATGCATTGTGTAATTAAAAGTGTTTTAGGTCACAAGTGAAAGTTAAGAGCCCACTGGCGGAGTATTAAAGCGACGCCTTTGGCCGACATTGGAACGTATCCGCCTGTCTGCCATGCCGTTGCGAACATCTGTAGAAAGCTTTAACTTTTAAATAAAGGGTGTAACTGGTTTAGAATATTGTAATTTTGTTAATTATTGATACGAAGAACCGTTATCCTGAAGACAAGACAACGCCGCAAATGTCCCTTACTAAATGTAGCGGGACTTATACGGCTTACTTAACAAGAACATAGATTAACATTATTATTATTAGGCAGAAATAGTTGTGGCAGTAGTGTCTCTAGACCAAAAAGAGTTTCAGTTTGTCGATATGCATTTTAAATTGATTATATTCTAATTTTGTAATCATCATCATCATCAACCTTATTGTCTCAATGCTGGTCACGGTTTTCCTCTCAAAGTTAGGAAGTTAGAAGGCCAATCTATATTCCATGACTTCCACTATTTCTCATAGTTTTGATTCCACTCCTATGATACAAACATGATTTTTTAACCATCTCAAAAATATCTACAGTTTTTTAAAAAAGACGTTTGTAATTACATCGTGAAAATTGTTCGTAAAATACAAGAAACAGCCACAGAGTGTGCTCGCGATAATTAAAAACCACGATGAGCAGTTGGCCGGTTTATTTCCTTGGCGTAATTTATCTCGGGAATAATTAATGAACCAACTTACAGTAAAGTGCGTTACGAAGTTGAATGAATGCGTAATTAGACGCCAGGCGCTTAGTCCGAATTTTGTAAGCAAGTTTGATATTTTGGTTTTTGTGCTTGATGGTGTCATATGAAAAAGGACAGTTTATAAACTTAAGTTATTTATTAGTAAGTAAGTAATTTCTTTGTAAGGAAGCACCTTGAGGAAATGAACTTCAAATCAATACAAATGAAATTGCAGTTGCAGTGATTTCAAAATATAATTTTTTACTCAATACATACGATAGTATACACGATACCTACAACAAAAATGCAATAAAAAAAATTGTCTGTCTGTTTGGCTGAGACAATCTTGTAGTCTTTGGTCTCCATGCTATGTCATACACGCACAACTTGTAACTTGAACCAAACCAAAGTAGGTATTTAACCACAATAACTGTTGCTACTAGGATTTTCGTCAGATATACTTTCTATATGCAACTATCTAGCTGATTTTATGAGTACATGTGGGACTTTAGTCGCATGTGTGTTAATAGGTTCGACATGTTAAGGTTCATTGATCCATAGAAGTTTACTTTTTCTTTTTTCTTTATATGATCGAAGAAGCAAACGAGCATGCAGTGCACCTGGTGGTAAATGGCTATTGCTGCCCGTGGACATCTGTAATCAACCCCAGATAAGATCAAGGTCCCGAGGTTGATCACAGATGCGTTGCTACCCCTGAGGACTGAGCTGGAACGCCTCGGATAAGTATGTCTATAGCTATTTATTGTAATAAAGAAGTAGATAACGAGCAAGCAGTCTACCTAACGTAGTCTTTAGATAAGAATAAGAATTTTGCCTGATGTTTGATTACAGGTGCGTTGCTATTGCTAGTAAAGCCACGAACGCCACGGATAAGTATGACTTCCCTACCACACCTTTCAAACCAAAACACAGCAGCGCTCAACACTGCTGTCATAAGACAGAAATAGGTGTGGCGGTGGTGACACCGGAGTCGAATCACAAAGGGTTCTACCACTGTACTAGAAGTATGTGTGCTAAATGACCAATGCTTGGAGTTACTTACCGCCTTCATCTCCTCAGGGCCGAAGGTCCTGATGTAGGTGACTTCCAGGCCGTCGTCGGACTTCTGGATGTGCTTCAGTGTGTTGTTACCGTCGAAGGTGCACACCGACTTCACCTGGAATTGTTATAAAGAAATTATTAATTAATGTGTTAATACGAAACGGTTTAATATAGTGGTAGGTAGTAGCGTAGTTTAATCACCATTTTACACTATAATAACAATCACGATTGATAGTCACTGTAGTCTATCGAAATTGTTCCTGATCAACTTATAGGATTGGAATCTTGAAACTTGAAAAAAATTGAAACTTTTGAAACTGTTTGTTTAGGGAAGTTGACGCGTTGGAAAGTAGTCCTTATGAGCCTGAATGAGTTGGAGGAACTCGTGTCGGAATCTATTTTATGCTTATCATACCTATTTAATTAAAACACAGCACTAATACTGATTCAAGAAATATCTGTGTGTGTCAAGAAATATGCGGTGGTCGCATTAAAACCGCGATATGTTATTTATGACTTTTTACAAGGTAACTTAT
The DNA here is from genome assembly GCA_018251995.1 of Urbanus velinus. Taxonomy (NCBI): domain Eukaryota; kingdom Metazoa; phylum Arthropoda; class Insecta; order Lepidoptera; family Hesperiidae; genus Urbanus; species Urbanus velinus. The sequence goes on along the minus strand of DWLZ01000077.1, from coordinate 3,230 downwards.
TACTAGATTCCTACCTTAGCACCATCAGCGCGTTCCTCATCGAACTCCTCGCCAGGGTTGAACTTCATCTCGGTGGTCTTGAAGGTGGAGGAGGTGACCAGCACGTAGCTACCACCGTCCTGCTTCAGCTCGACGGTAGGTGTCACTGCATTCGCAGCCTTGCGGGTGATCAGGCCAACTCCTGTTTGACAAGATTGTTTTGTTTTAGACTAATATTGTAATGGATATATCATCTAGCTTAGAAAATTGTAATCGTGTATCGTGGAATCATGTTACATATGTATTAAAGATTTTTTTACATAGGTAAGTATGTATAATGTCGTAAGTATTTTTTTATTAATAAGACATTTTATGGCAAGCAGCTTGCGAATTGCAATGGAAATAGAGTGAGCTCATAACTCTAATTAAAAAGCGGTAAAACTGTAGAATTTCGTGCCTAGAAAAAGAAGAAGAAAAAAGTAGCAAAAATTGAAATGAATTATATTTATCGATGTCAAAATTTGTACATATGTAGGTATGAAAAAGGAAAGAAAATCTGTTATCACTTTATTTCGAAATAAAAACATAAAAACAAAGAAAGATGTACCTGATGAAGTAGATCGCTATTCACGAATGGGATTTGGAAATAAATGGTCGATGAAAAGTATAATGGATTTGAGAGAGAGGTCTATATTTCATAATTTAAAATCCAGATTTAACCTGAGCAAAGGAATCCCAAGCGATCTCAGTGCTACTGCATTGAAAAAGAAATATTCCATTACTGGGTCTAAAGAACTAATCCTAAATAAAATGCTACAGGATTACAAAAAGGGAAAAATAGATTTGAAAGATTTAAATAAGGGATCTAAATTAGATTTTGAGAACCTAGACAAAAATAAACTTAATAAAATTCTACGGGATTACGAAAATAAACAACGATCGAAAGGAATTGACGAATTGTTAAAAAAAAGTGTTGCCGACTTAAAAAAGAAATTCTCCATTTCTGGATCTGATCAAGTGGTTTTAAGAATGATGAAACAGGATTATAACAAAAATAGACTAAGTTTGCCGTTTCTGAAAAACTTGTCGAAATTGGATCTGAAGAAAATCGACAAAGAAAAGTTTCGCAAAATCATTAAGGATTATAAAAACAAACACAAAAAAGATAAAGTAGAGTTTGCAAGTGATTCTAAACTGGAACAGGTTCGAACATTTGTAAAATCTAACTTTTAATTGATAAATAATTGATATTTTGATTTTAGATATTGAAATTACTTCATGTTGTGTGATGGAATGTTACCATTTAATTCATGTGTTTATTGTAATTAATATTTGTAGGGGGGAGGGATTATACACATTTATTTTCTTAATATTCATATTGTATTAAACAAATACGATGATAATTTAAAATTTATTATTACGTGGTAAAATAACTATCTAAATGGCCAATAGATAGGTCGAACGTAGGATTCCGGACGGAGGAACGTTCCGCGGGTTTGATAAAAAATTGAAACGGTTTAAGGTATTTTTTATTTCTATTGGTAATAGCAAACATGCATACATACATGGTACTCGTAAGTGGTCACAACCACTTATAGGCATCTGTAACCAATTCTCTATAGAAAACGGTTTCTACCTAAACTTAGTTACAGATGCGTTGGTACGCCTAACTCAAATAAATAAAGTAGGTAGATCCATCATTCCTAACAAAAAATGAAGTAATTTTTAAAATGGTCGGGTTATAAAAGTGATTATGTAAGCGTAAATAAACTAAAGATACTGACAAGAAACTACGATAGTTTTGTGTGTGTGCGTATAAATACATGAAAGAAGCGCAACTTTTTGGCTTCACTCAAATACAAGGCGGTGAGTGATCTACCTATTTTATTTATCTGAGACGCTTAAGGACAAGATGGTAGCTTTATATGCAAGTCAGCCGGCATCCACATTTTCTCATGATGCAAGAACTGCTTCACGATAGAAATAGATGTGGTAGTTGTCTTCCCCGGTAGGTTTTACCGGGGAAGACAACTTGTTCTACTACCTTTACACATACTATAATAGACGATCATGATTAATGAAGATGTAATTGCTCCCAATAAATCATTTCAACCCGTTTTGATGTTAGTAGCGCTAAATAACTTACCAAAAACGGCACTGACATATTGACATTGTGTTCGCAAAAAATATGAGGAAAGTCGTAAGAACGTACACGAGACTGTTATTATGTTACGCTTATAACTTTTGAATTAGCTTGCCGGTAGAGTTAGCAAAATAAGTATTTTTAATTATTCCTTAAATTTTAGTTTAATAAAATGTAGCAAATCTGTTTATTATAACGTCCAACCTATCTTAGTACCAGTAATAATACGGGTATTTAACTTAATGGGCTTACAGTTAACACAGCAGATGTTCCTGGGCATTTCCTGGCAGTTTCCAGTGTTGCAGTGCCGTGTTGTGTCAATCTTAGATAGCACCACTTCCGCAATTTCCGTGGGTCTTATAGGAGGCGAGTATGGAACCAAATCCAGGAGATCGGCAGAAGCGTCTTTCTGTATAAAATTAACATCCACTGTGTTCACCAACACGCAAACCAGGCGCAGTCACAAACTCTTTTAACGGGAGTCTTTGTCCAGCAGTTAAGAGGATGTGATGGAATATAGGTACATATTTAACATATTTAGTCTCTTAAAAGAAGTTCTCAAAATAATTTTAATAAAAGAAACATTCAAAAATCGTAGGTTGTTTTTGTAACTATAAACTAAATTTGACATTTCACTTGTGGTCGATCACGATTTATAGGATAATTTATCTAATCAGTATTACAGGTTATGACTTATGAACTTATTTGATTCGTGACTCGTAAACAATAAAATTATCACCGCCTTCCTGACAAATTTGTATGAATTTTTTGTAATCATTTTTCGATAGGGCACATTTAGTACAGTATTTTGACGGATGAGATCCGGGTCAAGGAATACCTTTATAGGTATACCTTCTAATATTATCCAGTTTTTAAAAACGTTTTAATTGTTAAGCTTAAGTTTATCGATATTTTTAGAACGTTTAATAGTTAAAAGTTGTAGTGCCCTTCGAGAGTTGACTGCGAAGGTTAATTACTACACTTCTGTGTTTTGGTTTGAAGGGTGAGGTAGGCAGGTACTTAAACTTGCTCATCCGAGTGGAGCCCGTTGAGGCAACACGCTCAGAGGACTCCGATTGTGTTCCTTCGGAGATCGCAGTATCCTCTT
>DWLZ01000076.1:0-14459 GCA_018251995.1 Urbanus velinus | reverse complement strand
GACATTTTTATCGCCGTCAATGTCATTCAAAGCTGTATAGCCTTCTGCATGGTCTTGTGGTAGAAGCGTGGTTTCTCGTGGTTGTGTTCATTCTGGTAGTAGACCACTTCGCCTCGCTTATTGGTCCTGGCGGTGGCGCGGCAGCCGTGTCTCTTCCTCCAGGAACACGTCCAGTAGGTCGGCGAGGACTCGTTGAACGAGTAGCCGTTCAGCACCAGGTATCGCTTGCCTCGCCCCGTGGGTATGTACGCCGCTATTACCGCTACAAACCAACACCACAACCCAATACAGTATTACTATCGCTATTGTATTGAAATCATTGTATAAAATTACCTAACCTGAAATTACTGACCTTATCTTTAAAGATGTGATCTATAGTCCACGGCTGTGTTCACACGTATTTATAAGGTGGATTTTTTTAAACAGTTATTTATTTCATTAAAGGCCTTTTTTCCTGTCACGCGGGTCTACGGCCCGTAAGTAGTACGGATCCTTACGCAGCCAGAAGCCTGCGTGATAGGAAAAAGGCCTTAAGAACTAGAAACCAGTCTGTAAAGCTATTTATACGGGTGAGAATGTATGAAAATATCGAAATACTATGTCATATACTGAAACTTTATTAGTTCTATATTTCATAGGAATGTTTTACAGATGAAAGGGGACATACAACCGGTCAATAAGTACTGAAATGAATTTAATTTTATTACATTAACTAAGTACAATATCAATACATATCCTAAGATAAATGTATTTAACATATTGTAGGTATCTCGTTTTGTAGCAATACTAATATATTAATTTATTTCTGATAATAATCAATCAAGGACAAAAATAAATGTATGAAAAATACCTTAATCTAACCATTTCTGTCCAAATGCATATAATGGAACCAGTTATGGAAATAAGTTACGATACTTTATTACAATATAGAACATACATGGCATCTACATTAATATACGAAAATAGTATATATTATATGTGTATATAAGAACCCTAATTAACTACGATAATTAATTGTACATCAAGATCAATTCATTCAATATGCACTGTGCACTAAAGTGAAAATTCATATATTTATATGAATCCAATTTTTTTTTCTGGGCTGCCCTAATCTATTCATTTTTTTTTTGCCGTCGTCTGCCTATATTCGAATTATGCCTATATACGAGGGTATATACCTCGAATACGGGATATATCGCGTAGAGTCGACCTAAAATAGCACCACGTCTTGGATGCTGTCAACGTAGAAATTATTTCCAAATGGATCATAACATCTCAAAAGCTATTTATTTATAGCAGCCACCAAAACTGCAACATTGAACATTGACTGCAACAGATTAAGAGTACCCGCCAACTGCAGTTTTTATCGGCCGATAGTTGGGTCGTTTCTAAATATGCATGGAGAGGTATGCATATGCGCACATTACATTTAGTGTCGGCCGATAAATGCATACCTCTCCATGCTGATTAAGAAAACGACCCAATTATCGGCCGATAAAAACTCTGCAGTTTGCGGGTACAATTTACGTCGGATAGTTCAATGATTAATTAAAGCCGACTTCACTATTCAATTCAATTCTATTCTATTAAAGTATCTATAAATCATACTTTCAGTTTCTTAGTACATAAGAAAAATATATGAAGAAACACTTAAATCGCTTCAGTAATACATCTACTTTCGAAAGGCCACGAAAATAAACCGACCACGCAACGGTAATAAAAATAATGTAGTCAGTAGGCAAGTTCTTCCGTTTATCAATACTCTTATCTCCATAACGACTAAATCTAATGGCTTTATTGTTACTATTTGTTGGAAGCTTTTGTTTCCTTCAATATAACTTTAAATACTGTCAATTGGTAAATATATTCGCCAAATCGTAATGAGTGCAATCTAAATCCACAAAGATGTCAGTTCTTTATCGAATCTTTACATTTATCAATCAATGTTGTCATTACATACATATCACTCTTCTTAATACACTTACATGTTAATTACATGAGAAAATAGAATCATCAAAAGTAGGTGCCTTAAATAAAACTGTTGAGATGAGTGGGATTTTTGACACTAAAATAATTTCTCATACAGTTTTATAAAGAAGTTCCATATGTATACCTTTTTACCTAAAATATTGTATATCCAGATCTGCTAAATATATTAAGGAATCTAGTGATGTGTGTCTCACTACAATTTTCGAAATTGGCATGCAAAGTACCTTTGACTATTTTTTTACAAAATAATAATGTATTAAGGATACATACATCGTAAAACAGTATTATAGTCCTTGAATATTTATACTTATTTTAAAGAGTAGGTGCCTATATAAATCAAATCGTGTTTGTTGTTAAGCCATATTACTGATCAATTAACTATGTTTAAATAAAATAATTTCAGATCTGTTTACTGAGTAAAAAGTGTCACATTATGTCCAGTTTAGAACCACACATTCTATATTGACAAAGTTTACGTGTGGTCATGTTTATCGTAAAACAACACGACATCAGATTCTATAGTGTAAATATTAGCGCGGCATTTCCCCGAGGCGTGCGCGCACCGCCATCGCGTGCGCCCGTTAGCGAATTCCCGCTCCTTCACGAACGTAAACCCGCCTGTCAGGATCACCGGCGTTTGAGGACTGCCCTTACCGCCCTTACTGAACCTGAACTGAGCCTCCTCGGGTTCCGGGTTCAATCTCGCCTTGCCTTTCTCTTTAGCCTTCGCACCTAACGCAACAACACAATATTTAACATACATTTAAAAATAACAAATAGGTACCTGAAATAGCAATGTCATAATCATAATAAAACCCATCAATAATATTAACATTATATTTAATCTTTAAATCTTACGAGTAATACTCTTCATAAAATCAACGAAGACTTAATATATAATTAAAATATCAAAATCTAATTACATAAGTATTGTATATAGTAAAGCCGAAGTAGAAATTTATAAGGAATGTTCGGTACATGGTTTACACTAAATTAATTGACAATGGTCCCATAAAGGCATTTAAGGCACTTCGTTTAGAATCGAATCAACGACGATTATAAATGTATCAATCCCAAAATTCTAATTTTAATATCATAAGTACGTAACGTAACAATTTTTCATCACTTACCTAAAGGTAAAATTTTATCAAATAATGAACCTTATCACAAAGTTGGCATATATTAACTATGCTAACTTAATTTTGAAGTTAGTCGGTTCCGCGTCTTCGAATGTAAGACTTTATTCATATAACAAAGTTCAACTTGATCACGATAAACAAATAAGATACGGAAATCACGCATCGTAAGCACCTGAAGCGAAACGTTAGAGCGGAGCGCTTGTGGAATGCCGTAGCTGATAAAGATGCTTCGCTTAGGGTTGCCACTTAATGAAAAATAGTATTACTTACGTCCAAAAAACAAAATATAATACATTTTTATTGTTAAGACGACGAAGTAAGAGAAGGAGTAAAGAGAAGGAAGACAAAAATTATATTTTTTCTGATGATTTTTTTTCACCGACACAACTCGCAACATCTTTATGTAGGTACATACACTAAAATGAAGTTAATTTTGTATCATAATACAATTAACTAAAATAAATGCCATTTTTCCTGTGGATAACAGGACGGGGTACTTACATATAAATACCACCCATAGTCGTGAAGGTGAAAATCATCAAGTATATATAACTTGTAGGATGGCAACCCTAGCTTCACTTAACCTAATGTGTATAATTGCTGGGTGGTATCTTCCTAAAACCTACGTGTAGATCACATATCGCCGTATAAATACTAAAAATTATTGTCTCAAGTCTCAAATATTAATAATAATAAATGTCCATTTCATTCTAAAATTATTGCCACGATGATAATAATATCTCATATAATAATAAAATACATAAACGCGTAGTTCGCAGTATACTGCTACCAATCTGATTTTATAACAATGTTTAGTCACACTATTGCAAGAATAAAAAGGCTAAATGAAAGGGCTGAACACGTTCCAGCTCTGAGCATGGTAGTAACAGATTATTCAAAATGTTCGATAATACTTAATAGATCATTTAAACTGAGTCTAGCGAATAAAATACAATCGGTAAGTACAAATTCCTACAGATTCTCGCGTTCCTATTATTTTAAAACATTCACAACCCTGTCCTCAAGAATATTCATATTGAGCATTTAGTTGATTTAATGGTTAAAAGAGAAAGCAAGGCTTCAGAACTTGTTGAGTTGTAAAATAATCTTGTAATTTAAATTTGATTCGGTTTTCCGACGCCATGAAACAATTTACAATAGAGGTATCGGACGCTAGGTATAAATCGTATGAAGCGTATTTTGACTCCTTGCTTTAATTCACAGAACTACGACCACTTCGCAGCGGACTAGCCGCACAAATAAATCCGTCCACAATAGTCACATTCTCAAATAAAATACGAAAAATCGATATCCCATTCAAACAACAAATCGATTATTAAAAACGTTTCGTTTTGAATCCGATTTCTGATGCTGTGGTCGCAGTACACTAAATTTATCCTCTTCATACTATTCATCCCACGCGTACAATGCAGATATGTGGAATGTGAACGCCTATAGGCTACACGGCTCGCGGCGGATGGTTGTGCATTCCCTTCACCGCCACCACGTTAGCTCCCAACATGTGAATCCGAGCCTTGCAGTTAGTCTTCTTCGACGTACAGCGCCATATAACCTTGTCCCTCAACTTAGACTCCTCGCAAAATGGGAACGTGTTCACCATCATTATAATCTTCCCTCGACGAGACTTCAAATACTTTATTCCTGCGACAAAAATCATCATCAGAATTTATCATTTACCTCAATAAGTTTCCATTACCACCACCGCTACATACCGAGACTTGTACAGATTTGGAAAAATAAAACTAGCGGTTATTCATAAGTACAATTTTAATATTTCACAAAACATACCCCGTACATTAACCCAAAAATCTTATCATATAATGGTAAATACATAATTACGCTATGATCGAAACATGATTATAAATCGAGTATAGTTGAATGAGGTAGATAGTTAAACGTCAACAAGACAGATCAGTCGGGTCTCTCGACGGAAAGCCGTGCCACCAGCCATCATCATCAACATCAGCCCTTTACCGTCCCCAGCAGTGGGAAGTTGGCCAAGGGTCAGCTCTCAGAGTGAGCAGTTTAAATATAAGCCATCATGTTGATCACGTAATGGCGATTAGTTCTAACCATTGGTCTTAACCAACACAATAATAATGTTCTAACATCCATACAACTTGAGAATGGCATGAATAACTCAGCTCAAATTATCCTACCATTAAATCAAATGAAAATATTTTCTAATCTACACATGCCTTCAAAAGAATCGAAGATTCGTGCAACCAGTACAGGAAGCCGAAATTCATACCACTGGGCTTATTACACTAAAAAATTACACTTTATTACGAACTTATGAGATTCTCACACTGATAAAATTAGAATACAAAACAAAAATCCCACAAGCGACATATTAAACATAGTTAATGCAATATATATGTATTTTTCATTTACTAAGTTTCAAAACTAAAAAAAGTCCATAATTGACACATATTACCACTGTATTATGTATTTGTATATTTCTAGATATTATGCATTATCATGTACCACTTATGGTACATGATATATCGTGATGATACCTATAAGCTGGTTTTACGGCTACACCAATCGATAATTATTTGGCATGTGATGTATTTCAGGTACAATAGAGCGTGTCAAACTGTTACAAGTACGCTTCATTAATATAAATATTACAATAATACATACACCACAACATTTCGAGTAAACATTTATCTGATGTAAATTAAACGATTCCGTTACATCATTCATATACGTTACCACGAAAACCGTTTAATCTATAATCACCTAGATCTGTCGATAATGCATACTTGTTCGTTACAATATACACATATTATTTGACACGATCTAACTACACCTAAACAAAAAGTCGTATCGTCTACACACACAAAGACCCCATAGAAACTAAGTCATTTAAACAACAATTAAAATTAGTCAAAATTTGTACTTAAACCAGAGTCTTAGACGTAAGTGTGCTAAAATCTTATTGAAAGATTACTTTGACAAGCAACAAATTAATTAAAAAAAAAACAATCAATAAAATATACTTAGCCAACAGTCTCAAAAGGAGCCTAGTTACATTAAAGTAGCCGACGGCGAGGTCGAGTACGAGCTAAAACTATGTAAAGAGGTAGTTGAGTTTCCATAATAGAGGTAGATAATAATAGGGGGCGCGCCGGACCCTGCGCGGCGGACCGCCCCGGCGCGCCCGCGGCCTAACCTAGCTTACTTTACCCTTAGCCTAAACACCTTACTCGAGTAAAGCTTCTGAGTATTCATTCGTGTATATAAAATTGTATAATTAAACTAATCTGTAAACCCGTATAAAAAGTGAAGAGGTAGTTGATTGAGCTTAAGTACTTAAAATCAATCCTAAGAGCATAACATCGATTGTAGTATGCGCGCCTCGACTAGCGCTCGCCGTGCAACAACACAGCACTTCCTCGAAGGTAGGGAGCTCGAATGTATCGGCGCATGCAACATCCGCTGCGCATTCTTATACATAGAGGCGGACTTCTAATTTCTAAGTAGCAATATTTGAAACGTGTAAAGTTAAAACTTCTCAAAATAAATAAAGTATTTCTAAGTACAGTCCAGGGATCCATTATATTGCTAAACATCGAACCGAGTTCGCCTAATCAGTCACCGACGCGTGCCGGCGGGAGACCGCCGGCCTTTCCTGCGCTCCGTGGCGATCGTACCTCGACCCTACGGTTCTTCTCGAGTCCAACTAGCCCCTCGCGTGCTTACCCACTCGCTTACCACTGTCCAATACCTGACAAGCGCTACGTACCATGATGCTGCCCGAATGGATTGAGCCGTATTAAACAAACGCTAAAATTGCCCTTTTTCCGGATATTAACCATCTACCTAAACCATCAATACGACATCAATACGTGCTGACACCACTACCGGCCTTAAAACGTTTAGATGCACCATACATTAAGAAAAACCTTAGAACGACTGAAATATCATACCATGACCGTGCTTCGGCTTGTAATTCCTTTCTCATAAAACATTAGGGCGATTGAAACAATTGTCACACCTGTTCTCCCAAAATATGTGCCTTCAAGATTATCGTACCGGTAAATACCACATTCAAGTCGTTCTACAGGTGAGCATACGTTTTAAGGCCGCTTTCTTATACATCCAAAGTCCTTACACATTTAACATCCTTACGCTTACACTCCACCTATTCGTTCCATAAATAACCCACACCTACACGGATAACATTATAGAGCTCGAAAAGACCGCTTAACCTACATTACGTCACGCATATAAACCCTCGTTAACTGGTTATAGATCTTATTCCACTGGTGGTCCAAACCTTTAAATTACCACTTCCAATTCTCCTAAACGAGGATTTACATCCACATTACCACTTTTAAATATTCCAACAATGCCATCTTTAAGTAAACACCATCCAATCCCCATCTAACCTAAGTAACCTAGATAAAATTTATGCTAAGTTTCGTGTGCAAAAAGATTCGTAAATATCGGTCGGTCGATATTCGTCGTCGATGAAAATAGAAAATTTATTCGTTACGATTCGGCTACAGTACGACGCTTGTAAAGAGAGCCGAGTTCGTCGGTTTACAAATAAGTTAGAAGAGTCAAAAAGTCGCCTAGTCCTCCTCGTTGCAGGGCGTGTCGACGAGCAGCGGCTTTGAGTTCGCATTGGCGTGTTGCGCGGGCGGCGGGAGAGAGTTGGGCGAGGGCTGCGTGCCCGTGCCGCCGGCCGGGGCGGTGGACGCGGCGGTCGCGTTCGCGGTGGCGGTCGCGTGCGCGGTGGCCGCATACAGCGCTAAAGCGTGTTGCAGCTGCAGCAGCTGATGGTGCGGGTCGAGAGGCGCGGGCGCGCGGTGTCCGCTTTGGTGCGGCGTGCGCACCACGTAGCGACCGTCCGCGAAACGACGCACGTTGGGCGGCGCGTGGTTGTGAGCGTAACGGGAGCGCACGATGCGCTCGAAGCCCTCCGGACCCTCGGTATTCACGTCGGCCAAGCAGCGTGACGTCAGCCGCGACGAGCAGTACCACTGCTTGCGGCCATGAGCCAGGTTGTTTTTCAGACGAAACGTATAGCCGCGATGTAGCAACAGTCGCCCTTTTCCCGCACGGATGAAACGCGCTGCAAAGAAACGACCATTTTAGTAAATGTTCATGATACAAAATGTCAAAAAACCTCTCATTTAAAATTGACTATTGTCAAGCCTTTAGCTTAGTCAATTTTAAACGAGATAACATGCACTTATATAATAAGAAAATACTATAATAATACCTAAATTTAACGAAGATTATAAGGATATTTTTAATGTTGGGGCATGAAATAAAACGTCATTCAGATTTCTTATGTATTTAAAATTTACCAGTGGGTACCACCACTGATAATGGCAACATACAATTTCATAGAAGGGATATAGGTATATTTAAATAAGGTATACATATATGTAAGAAAATCGTTAAAATAAAGATTCATTTAATCATTCTCTACGAGACAAAAATTACATACTGAGCAATTAGTACTTGGCACATAATCGATTCTATAATATGAGCACATAAAATATACTTTACTAAGGATAAATTATTAAAAACAATGAAAAAATATAATAACACCTTAAAATTAATCGACAAGATACAACATTTAAAGGGAAGACCAAGAATTTTAATAAGAATAACGTAAAGATAAAAAAAAAGCTATTTAACTATCTATAACTAACATCCTTAATTTAAAGTTATGTACAATAATTTCATTTTCATATTCACTGAACACAAACACAATATGTATAATAAAACTAATATTTGGCACTTATGACAATACACAAACTGAGATCATAAACAGATGCGAGCTTTACGCTTTTACAATTCTCATGGAATAAAAGTAGCATGTAACAGCAGTCCACATGACTTTGTTGTGACTTGTTCACTATAAACTATGACATGACTCCTACATAATAATAAGTGCTACCCTTGAAGGTAAAGACAGGATGTTTCATCTATATTCATTACCAAAACAAAACTAAGTTGCAATGGTAGTCAAAACATTTAGAATTTTATTAAGATTTAGCAAAAAAATACACATCTATCAAAGAGCAAACTGGGTGAACTACAAAAATATTGATACACCATATTTTCAATTTCTGTCTGATGCAGTGTAGCCGTTTTGTGAAGCTAAATTATGGCACATTTCACTATTATATCATATCCTACGTACAGCAGAGATAAAGTATATCCGTGACTGTTTTATTGTATATTATTTTCAAAAACTAGGTCAATAAATATAAGTCAGTTACTTAAGATAACTAATAAACGGACCACATTCAAAATCATTGTTTCTTACTATTTTTTCATTTTATCCTACTTTATTTAATGTCTCTGTATACATACATAATTATTTTTGAAAAATCATACAATATCCTCGCACTGAACATCTTTACATTAATCAAAAATTGAAACACAGCCGAAAAACTTTCTTTAAACTTAACATTCTTTGTGATTTGGATCGTGTCAAAACTTTTGACTTAACTACAAGACTAGAATAAAATTATGGCACATTAAATATCTACGGTTACTTTGTGACTACCTAATATAATATGTATAGCACTGATATAAAAAGATTGCTTGATTTTATTAATTTTACATTGACTGTTATTTGTAGGTACCTACAAGGAGATTCTTCCTACATTATCCTTAAATCTCTTATAAAATGTTACCTACATTACCCTTACTTATACTATCTTAAAATAGGACCCGAGCCAGTTAGAAAACTTGGCGGTCAAATGGAAAAAATAAGTGTTTTTCATTAAATAACTTTAAATATATTATTCTGACTTGGCACTTGCAACCGATTGCTTTCTATATCCTCGCTTAAAATATAAAATTTTGTAAATTTCTACGCTTAAGTTTTTGGTATTCGGGACCGTCGACAAATTTAGGCTAATAGCGCACTATCCAGGCGTTAGGGTCGAAATTGTCAAAGTCTAGCCTCGGCATGCGGGGGAGGAGAAGCGGGGTGGGAGGAGACGTGGCCTGGGTAGGCTTAGCAGGGAGGAGGGCTGGGGGTTGCGCGGGTTTTGTTCGTCGTCCGCACTTGTTAGCGTGGTTGTGTTCGCCGACCAGCTTGTGCAGCGTGCCCTTCTGCGTGTAGGCCTTACAGCCGCAGCCGCCCATGGTGCACCGCCAGCGCACGATGCCCGAGCGCATGGTGTGCGCCGCGTAGAAGCTGCGCCCGCGCACCCAGAGCCGCGGCCGCCCGCCCGGACCCACGCACAACCGGACTTGCTCTGAAAAACCCCAACCATTGTAGAAAGAACCCACAGATAACATCTTACTAATATAACAAAACGGTAGAGATTATTTTATTTATTTGTTTGTTATTAATCTCCGTAAGTACTGAACCGATTTTAATGAATTATTTTAACTTAAAGAAAGGCCAGTACATCGTCTATAGCATGCCTTCTCGTACGTTCTTTAATGTATATTAAAAACTACTTTGTTACCTTGGATAAAAATTGTGAAAAACATTAGTAAATGGTTTATTTTAGCCGCTAAGTTAGCAAAAATAAAAAAACTATACGTTTATATCAATGGCATCATACGTTTTGATAACCAATTTTAATCTGATACGCATAGCTCTTCTGTATTGAGATGAGTAACTCGCAAACAGGAATAATTACATTAATACCTTTGTTCTACAGACACTATTACAATTGTACCTATCTTTAATTATATAAACAATGTTCAACAACATTTAATTAATACGTGTTATAAATATGACATTAAGAAATTGCTTTCAATCTTCGCACAAAAATCTTTGCAAATAAATTATAAAGGCTTGTATCAAAACTAAATGCTTGTAAAACAAAATAGAATGCGTCATATATGATATCTTCATATATATTTCAATTATTATTGCTAAACGTCACATATAATACAAATAAATAACGTTATTCTTAAGTACAATTATGCTAAAATTTATCTAATTGTAAGTACATACATACTTCAATGAATTGTAGTATTTTCAAAAAGACTATTTTCAATCATTGTCGCTGAGCGGGAAATGACTAGATTATTATCAAGTAACAAATAAATACAATGAATAACATAGGTACACGAGTTTATAGTTGTCTACAATAATGGAAACTGTTAATTATGTTGTTTAAATAGTTAATAGGCTGTCATAGTCACTAGGATGATACACCGGTCGGTAAAATCGCAAATCATATCATATATACCTTCCAACATTTACACGTTATTTCTTATTGAAAACAGAATATCGTTGGGCTAAGTTATATGTTTATTTCTCCATCATTACTTAAAAGCTTCTAAAACACTCATATATACAAATTCCGTAGGCAAAAGGCTAGCTACCTAAATATATAATACAAACATGGACCTAAATTAAAGCACAATAACCGTCTTTTCTGTTTATAAAAGATAAGTTATGACTTATGATACAGGCAAAATGAATTATAACGAAAGACTAGAAAAACTGTTAAAAATTAAAATCACAATAAATTACTTATCCGCCTTCATTCCACTATCCTACTTAGTCATTTTTCAGTCTTCATACCTAAAATTTGTAGGCCCAGAACCTAGTACCAGTACTAGCCCAGAGTCTACATAGTGACTAGATCAGAAGTCCACAAACCTTACCATTACTAAACCCATCTCGATACCTTTCTGTGCGTTACGATCAATGAGTGATTCTATCGGCCGACATATTGTATTGTTATTATCATCGAAGATTAAGCGAGCGCCCACATGTTTTCATGTTACGTACCATGATTGGTACTTTGCGACATCGACCAATAGAAAAACCTCAACAAGTCAGTCATAAAACAGCCAGCACACGAAGGTCTAATACCAGACAATAAATAATATCAATTATAATATATCTTACAATTTGTCAAGACGTATAATACAAAATGTGATTAATTAAAATCAAAATTTTACCCCAATTTAAATTTGTTAAGCTTATTAAGTTAACAATGACACTGGAAAAAAATTAAATGCCTGCATTTAAATGAACATATCAAACAAATAAGCTCGATATTTTTCCATTGCTAGAATGTTGGTATGGGTCGTGTGCCCATTATGACGCGAACTTCAATCGTCGATCTTGGCTTGGGCAGTGAGCGCTGCGGCGGAGAGCGCGCGGTGGGCGGCGGCGAGCGTGCTCACCGGCACCGTCGGCGGCTCGTGCGAGTGCACGTTGCTCAGCGCGAATATCCGGTCGTGCAGCGTGTGCGCGTACGCGCGGCAAGTGCGCCGCGTGCACCGCCACCGCACCTTGCTCTTCTCCGGGAAAACTTTCTCCGCGTAAAACGAGAACCCGCCGAGCCGCATGTGACGACGCCCGCGATTCGATATCACGAACTCGACTGAAAAACGTCACCGTCGTCACTAACCATATCTTGCCACGTTATTTATTACAAACACGGGTATACATGCACAGCAGGAACTAATAGTGTTATACACAAGAAACTAGGTTATACGTAAATTATTATTTATTATGGAGTTAATTAAAACATGTAGTATGCTAAGATACTACCTGCATATTAACAGCGTATTCAACGACATCGAGAAATGCAATATAATTAGAGACATTTATGAGAGTGGGCGGTTCAGGTTAGGTTAGGTTAGTTATCGATCGAGATCATTTCGATGAGACTTTCTATTTTGGCGTGCTGGTCAGCGGCGGGCGCTTCGGGAGCGTGGTTGTGTCTGCCGACGACGGCGGTCAGCTCGCCCTTGATGGTGAGCGCGCGAGCCCGACAGCCGCGCCCGCGGCCGCGGCACGTCCAGTAGACGCGCGCGCCGCGGCGCTTGCGCGACACGAACGAGAAGCCGTCCAGCATGAGGCACGGCGCGCCCCGCCGCGTCACCGAGTACTGCAACTCCGCCGCGCCGCCAACGCCACCAGCGCCGCCCGCAGCCGGCCCTGTCACGTCATACCACCTCAAATCTACGTCTCCAACAATAACGACAAACTACGTCTTAGGTCAAAATTGCTTTATTGTTATCGATCACAATTCATTTCAGAATTTAATAATCTTACAGCTACCTCCGATCGGATCTACGAAGTTCATTTGATATTGACGAAACATTAAACAATTCCGAAATCATAATAAAAAAACACAATAGAAAAGTAAGGAATACAAGTAACACGATATGTACAGTAATTAAAGATTAGGCTTACAATTTAAATTGACACTCAAATTATTTTCAAAATAATACAGTTTTCGAAGCCCTACTCGGCACTACACCCGGACTGTGATCATACGGAAGGGCAGGTGACAACTTGGCCCATGTCATACTTTCGATTAATTTTTTGCATATGATTGGTTTGGTGATTGTGAACGGGGTTTGTTATCCGGAGAATGTTATTTTTGGAGGTGATTCTGGCGCGACACCGCCTATTGTAGTCCATGCAGCGCCAGAAGGTGCGGCCGCTGCGCACGCTGTCCGTCACGAAGATATAGGAGTCGTAGATGAGCTGTAGATGCCCACTTTTCGTCTGAATGAAATGTAACTCGCCCTTCACGTTCCCGGCAGCTGTGACAACTGAAAACGAGATAGTCATTAAATATTTGCAAGTTATTCCAAGTTACATGTAACTAAATGTCGTGGCTATTTTTTGACAGATTTTTTGAAGTACTTGGGACACAGCTAATGAAAACATTTATTTTGTGACATACTTTATTGATATTCGTAAGTAAAGACCAAGAATTATTAAAATATAAAATTTGACAATTGATCTGTATTTAATAAGTATAGAAAAGACATTCATTCAAAATATATTTAAATAATATATTTGATATATTTAATGCATGTTGTGGTTACCTGTTATAATAAGAACAGTTAGTTTTTTAGTTTTTTATAAAAATGTACCTGTCTTATAAATGAACTCCTGTATCTTTGTTGGTAATCCAAATAAACAAATAAATAACTAAATAAATAACTAAATAAATAAAAGAAAATCATAGATAATGGTTACAATTCAAACCCACCTCCATAGCAACACCAATGACTTGCTCCAACGGCACATTATTGGCAAAGTCATGCTCAATCTGTTTGACACCGTCGTTGAAGTCCCTACGCTTCACCGCCTTGCTGAGGAACTTGTCCTTGTTCTCCGCATAATCAAATATCATGTTCGGTGCTAGGTTTGCTCTGGAATACAGAAAGCATGTTTAGTTAATTATGCTAGGTGGGTTCGGGAGACATACTTACATCCATAAATTACGTCACACATTAAGGCGGGAGGAGGTTTTTTTTTTTTTTTTTTTAACATGTGAGGAGCAAACGAGCTTGCAGTCCACCTGGGAGAGGGTAGCTGGCCGATGGTAAGTG
>DWLZ01000075.1:0-14462 GCA_018251995.1 Urbanus velinus | reverse complement strand
GTTTTATGTGTGCCACTGCTTAAATTATAAAACGTCATTCTACATAAGCATGTGCACTGTTCTTATCGACATTATAAATTTATTTACTATATCATTATTATGAATATCAGCACTATCACGTCCATATGACAAGTTTATGGAGGCAATAAAATATTATTATATTAAACACATATAATATAATGCACACATGCATACGTGTACATCATTTTGTTTGAAAACAATATCGAATTTCCATTGCTTTCCACACGCATTAATCGCAGATATTGAAAGTTTATTTCAAGAAACTAGCTCTACGTAACGGACGAGGTACGCTCCAACATCATGTTATGCGAATTCGTTATTTAATAAAGTAGATATGAGGTGGATACTTTTATCTAAAATATGTAATGGTATTAAAGACAATTTATAGCTCCATCAACTATGACGCAAGCCACTGTCAGGTTAAACATACGGTTACAGCGTTTATGACATTTTTCGTATGTAGGCTGGGAACGATTTATGAGTCAGACCAATTCGCACGTGTCGAGCGTATTAGTAATTGGATCCACGTGAAGATGGGATGCATATACGAGTATCGTATCATAGTGAGGTTGGTCCAGTGACATGATAATTCTTGGCAGGAAGTGAGTTGTCACAGCACCTGTCGTGCATAGAATCAATTTCCCACGAGAGTGGCGAACGCAATGTCCAAATAAGGAAACGCGAAGATTATTTATCATTAATGGACGATGCGGTACGCTGTATGTGTGCGTACGAGTGACGGTAGCAGTACAGTGATGAACAACGACTTTCATCGCCTGGAATGGCAACGTCGCGCCCGCAAGTAAATGCTGAACGCATCGTACCGTTTCACCATCGTGTAGTCGTGCACACGCGATTTTTAATCATTTTATTTATGAGAGCACACACAAAACTTCCGTAAACTGGTATTACGCCAAAGTGTCAGACAATAGCCCAACAGATCTATTTAAAACAGTATCGCTGTATCGATTTAGTTACAGTTAAATATAGATGCTCTACATCTATTCAAAATACATTCAAAAAGTGTCATTAGCTCTACTTAAACCAGAAATTAGAGTAAAATTATTTTGTAAAATATCTCACATGTATTTACAACGTCGACAATTGAACGACGACGTGAGATATTCTATTACTGTTACATTCGCACGGACAGATAAGTGTTCCATGGATAGAGTGGAAAAACTGTTAGCGCCGAAGCTGGCTTAAATATATCGTACTAGATTTTTTGCGAACTATCAAATTAATGCTAATTGTAATATCAATACAAAGATGTAATAGAACATCTCTATAAGAATACAGATTACGTTTCGTTTTGACGACACTTAGAGCTAAAGCGAAAATCTAGTTCAAGCAGTTCAAGTTGTTTTGAATGTAGAGCGACGACTACTTCATCAGGAAAGCTTCCATCTTAACACATGTATCTGTATATTCATTTCTTTATTTATTTATGTAGATGTGTGTGTATATCGGTAGTCGAGGAACGTTTTAGATAGCGTTCACGAATCAGCGAGGCGGAGTGTCCAGGCGTGCGACACGACGCGTCGTTTGGTGACGCGTCGGACATGCGTGGCCCCGAGCCGCTTTAAGGTCGCGGCTGATGTGTGCCAGCACCACAATGCCAGGCAATTAACCTATTAAAAAGTGCGCTACGATCCGGACACTGGTGGAGCAATAACCCGGCTCCCGCCTCTAACGCGTTAACCGCCACTACAGGTAGCAGATTGCGCAATCGAACATGTAAAATGGTGCGGAAGGAGTAATATGATACATTCAAAAATAAAATCGCTTCACAAATGTATGACCCAAAGCTATTTAAGGTCATTTAACGCCTGACTGTGGAGCGATCGTGATCGTCGACACCAAAAGCACGCACGGATTGGAACTGTAATCGGTCTTATCCACAAAACGCGACACCTACTCTATAATGTTGTTGGTTTAAGCTGCTGTTCTTGTTTTAGATATTTGTATAAGACAGAGCTGTTATTCCGAGTCTTTAAAATGCATCTCTTCGTCGAATTGTGTTGTGACGTTTGTCGGAACGTATGTCGCGACTGATGAACCCAAGGTGAGATATACTATACACATTTATAGAGCTGATGAGGAAAAAACCCGCTACCAACCGAGTGCGAAGGCATCGCGGGGGAGCGCGGGGCGCGGCTTTCTCTGCGGTACCTAACACCGGCCGATATAAAGAGCGCGTCGCGATGGAATACTTCGGCATTCGGTGAACAGCCGTCTCGCCCGCCACATTTGCGTGTTCATAAGCTTCATCTTCCATTGTTTTATTCATAATTGTCTTGTTAGTTTTAAGAATTTTCAATAATGCTGGTATAATAAGAAACGATTGGACATCTATTTGTAGGTAATGAGTGCAATGCATCAGTTGCAGATTGTATCATGTCAAGGTCGTTAGTTTCATTGTTTGTCTTCTAGAGAAGGTCGTTTGACTGTGTACCTCGACCGAACCGGAAAATATGAGGAAATTCATCATCTGTTTTTCAAGGCGCTGGTCGAATGCCGTCGCTCGGAGGTTTTTTATTTGACGGCTCGTTTACCCCACCAACTCGAAGACGATAGGATTGACAATCACGTGTAATCGGGACAAGATAACACGTCATTTTATTGACGTAGAGACTGTTTGTAGGCGCAATCGCAATATTTCGAATGAAGGATTTCTTTATTGTATCGCCCGTCGTGCGCAGCGACCGTGGCTTTTGTTGGTTACCTAATTTCACAGCAAGCGGCGAGCGGTACACGGAGTTGCGAAGTGAGAGGCCGCCGCAACCGGTTCGGTTCATTCGACCGAGAGATATAGGTACAAAATATCTGCGTCTTAGGCTCGCGTTACTACCTCGGCTCTAAATTGGTTTACCCAGCACGCGACGCGCGTACACTAAAAGTTCCGTTTCGTAGGCGAGAGATCATTTCGAGAAATATGTTATAATACATTCTGGGGGACAAACCCGGACGCAAAACAGGCAGACGTGCGCCCCAACTCGGCCAGTTAACGTGTTGTATCTTATTGACGTAATGTCGTGGAGGTGGCACGGGTCGCGCGATGCAAATTCAACCTTAATACGATGTCCACTGTATAGATTACGCTTTGTACCAACGCTGGCGCACGTCAGAAGTGAACGATAATAAATAGTTCTCTTCAACATGTTTCGTAGTGGGAAATCCACGCAGGCGGGTTGTGATCGACTTCGCATTAATTGCTTACCGGCTTGTTGTTTTATTAGTTTACACATTATGATATCTACTGGTTATTATCATTTATTTGAACACAATTTGTCTGTTCTACTTCGAAAATCAATAAAGAAGTAACAAATAGGGACGAAATTAAAATTATCGATACGGATACGGTCAATAGAGTTCGTAGAATGAAATAAAAACCTGGATTTTCCTGTATTAGTTTGATTTAGTTAGTCACAAGTACTTTACTTACTTTCCAAAGTCAATACGTAACTAGTGGCAGATAAACCAATAAACTTTCCTATAATATTATGCATTAGGGGCATAACCTTGGAGCGTGGCAAATACATGATCTAATTATATTAAATACCCGTATGCGAATTCAGATGTCACTGCAGCTGTTAACAATATATTTATGACTGTCTCTATACAAAACTTTTTATTTAAAATTTCTAATACTAAACTATTGATAGTGTACTGAGCTATTTAAAAATGTAATATCTAATAACTTTCAAAATTTATAACAGTTTAACAAAATCAAGAAAACATTAATGTAACATGTGCTGATAAGCGGTGTTATTATGCTAGTACATACATAACAACATAACAAGCAAATATTCATACTTCATGTAACCAAGAAAACGAAGTGAAAACGAAATCTGAGTCACAATTCGAAAATATATGCCACTAAAATCAGAGCGTAGTGAACAATCGTGAGAAACGGTAGTACTTATAAATAAACAAAATGAACGTTAAACGTTCAAGTATCCATCGCAGCGATAAACACGATGAGCTAAAAGACTGGCATATTCATTTTCAGTCTTTTTATAATATTTTTCTATCGCCGGAAACTAACATTCTATGCTTAGAGACGTATCAAACAACAAATTTAGCAATGTAAAAGAAATTGTTCTAACACAAATTACTAACGGTAGTCGTCACTTTCATCGCAGACACATTTTAAGGCGAAGTGAGTGGCCAGTTATTCGTGAGGTTTCTACGATACTATTTGCATATTCGCTGACTTTCTAATGGACGATACGCCCGTCTTGTCGCAATCGTTGGCAGTGGTGAGGTAACGCCGATTCATTTAATTATATACAAGTGTATGTGAAAAATTGTATTCAAGTCGCGCGCATTGCTGTCATTGTAAACCGAGGAGTTTCCAATTCTTTGATCGCAACTCGCTCGCCGAACGATGTTAAGTCTTATTTAAACAACTCGAATTAGAATATCTCGCTTTTACGATTCCCCGTTCGATTACAGTTTTAGCAGGCTACCGAACTGTGGAATGTTACACTGGTAACCGAGTTAATTATAAGCGATGCAATTTCTGCCAGGCACCTGATATTTGCGAGCATAAAAATATTCCTGTTCGCATAAAAAAGAACGGTAAATTACTTCGATTTGAAATATAGAACATAGGTAATCAACAATTATGTAAATTATTTTTTGCATGGTCGCTGATTAGATTAGTGACATTAAGCTCGCTTTACGTTCAAATTGTTATCAACATCAAACCGTGATAACGTTGTTGTATACGTCAATCTGTAAATTTTAATTCGAAACACACAAGTGTCACATATATATTTTTACGCAAACCAAACGTGAAGCGCTACGGTTGCGTAATTTGGAAAGTATAATACGGTAAACACTACAGAATTTGAGTGTCGAAACAATATATAAAGCTGCATCGTAAGAGGTTTTAGTGTTCGGGTGTGTAACAGCAAGGATTCATTGTGGAGCCATTCTCCTTCGCGGCATGCTCGCGACCTTCCGCCAGAGGAGGGGCGCCTCTCACCGGCGACGTGACTGCAGCCACGGCCTTACGTCGCGAGGCTGTATGGAAACCTCTACGTAACGAAGCTCTTTCCAACGTCGTCGGTTACCCAACGCTCTATAGGAGTTGTCGATAAACCTATACACTATACACCTATACCCGCTTCCAATACAGCCGCCGATCACGTGAACACACCTTGCGTAATGTATATTGTCCGCGTAGCCTTTTGATACGGCATTAAATAAACAGAAAAAATGTTATATTACAGAATACATGCAATCGTTTGTTTCGAAATGTTGTAAAGGAACA
Organism: Urbanus velinus; assembly: GCA_018251995.1. NCBI lineage: Eukaryota > Metazoa > Arthropoda > Insecta > Lepidoptera > Hesperiidae > Urbanus > Urbanus velinus. Next base: position 9,160 of record DWLZ01000075.1, on the reverse strand, counting down.
AAAGGCTCGCCAGATTCTTTTTTGGGAACAATGACAATCACTCGATTTCACTAAAAGGATGACAAACAATATATTTTAAGCTTGTTACGTTACAAATTCGAAAGTAAAAAAGTAAAGGTATGCCTTAAAGTCAATGCAATAATCATGAATGCCGAGTTCTAAGAACTCTACATTGCGCTACTGCTGTTTAGTTTGAAAATGTAGATAGAAATAAGATCTTTTTTAATTGTTTTTGTTAAGTACGATGAAGTCGAAGGCGGAGACAATTTCCAAACTTGGTTGCAGTGAACTGAATGCAATGAATCGTAACTAAATAAATGTAGTTAGTACAAAACGGACGGTACAACGCCGCCACTAGACAATGTCGCAAGTATTTAGATCAAGGTGCGAAACACGCGTTCGAGAGTCGAGATCGGATCCGTGGAATTTTTGTCGAAGAACACGCTCGCGCATAAATTCATTATGAAACCGATGTAGAACATCCATAATGAGCAAGTAAAATCAACGTCTAACAAAACATATGAGCTTCCACTCGGTTTCTCAAGTATCGTTTTCGCTAGCAACTGTTGGCACTACACGAGCAGGAGCACATAAACATGGAGAGATAATTTATCAGCGAGTTTAAAATTTTGTTTTGTAATTGAGTTTACATACAGATAAGGGGGCTTTGTTATAATTGAGTGGCCAATAAAGACTATATGTTACTTTTGGATCTAGAATAATCTGGCCGCATAGACACGGCGCCGACGCGGCGTGACGCCGGCCACGCCCCCGTCTATACCGTACTCTATATTACGTCTTCATGCCTACGGGACTGATTAACGTACAAGAAAATACGTATACCGTAATTGATAACATTCCAGTTGCACATGGATAACTTAATCGTAGATACGCGCTTAAAGTTGTCCTAGCTCTATAGTTTATACTGCCTATACTCTGTTTGTCTCTACATTTTCACACATGTGTTATGTAAATATCACTTTCAAAGAATATCTTTGTTTTAATATTGTTACATGAAATAGATTCTTGGCAAAAAGAAGCCGCTCAAGAACATTTTCTTTTATGTATAATAGGTTTTCCACGAAATTAAATAATCCTCGTACGAGCAAAATACAATAAAGTAACATAATGCAGTCAAGCCAACGAATGCTTACGATTCTATATAAGATTCGACTACAGCAACTTACAACTGCCAATCACAATTGGGAGTTGGGAGTATGTCTGAGTGGCAATGCCCCAGTGGATATCAGCGGCGGCACACAACACACACAATAAAGCAGACAAATTGCCTGCGAAATGCGGCGACTGACAATACACCATCTCGCGATGTAGGTGCGCCGCATTGTCTCCAAGCGGATATTTCCAAATGTATCGTACATTTCGACCGGGAGCTAACCGTCCGCATGCCTCCCGTTTACTAAATGTCATCCACTTTATACATATTAAACGTACGAAATATAATCACGGTCTCAATATGGAAAGTAAAGCGTGAAGGCAACGCTTATTTCTGTACCAAAACTTGATTCTACAATTTATTTTTTTGCATTAAAACAAAACGCAACCGTGCTTCCTGGGAAAAAAATATGTCTACTAAGCCTTAACAAGGTATAAATGTACATTTATAATAACAACATAGTAATTATCTAGAAATTACGAAGCCAGATACGTAAACCAGATATATAACAAAAACCCCTAAAACTTAAACACGCACTTAAAATGGCACACTATCGTACGGTAGGCAATTGAGAATTATTGCTTTCGCACACGAAAATTTGACAACTCAATGAACATGGCTATTGGCGTAGTCATCTAATTTGCGCCAAGTTGTAAAAATTTCACTCTCAGCAAACATATTTGACTACACTTGACGTTAGTATGTTATGTTCGCTACATGGCAAAATGAGGTAAGTAAGGTAAAGTTTAATACAATTAGATTAGATCCATCTCCGTACTCGTAACCCGTAAAATCAATAATTAATATATTTATTGCATTTTACTCAGTGAGTAAATGTTAATTTTAATAGCAAACAACAAAATGATATGTATAAACAATGTATAGCGTATTCAACGTTTTAAATGCCAAGGTGGAGTTTGTTTGGCTCGTGTCGAAACTCTACATTTAGGATTAACAATATACCTACTTTATATATTAAGGTAAAGTGACACGTAAAATTATAATAAAAAGTTACCTTATATTTTAAAAGACAAGAAAGTGTATTATGTGATGCGACAGGCGTAAGCTGGAGGCAGAACGTGTAGAAAATTATCTCGCGTTTTAATCTATACCGGCCAGTTAGGCGGACAAAGAAAAATTATGTACGGCAATTAGATATGCACTATAGGAAATTGACTACGACGGGTGTGGTATAGATGCCACGTAACTGTTGGTCTCCAGTTCAGCTAATAAGATTTGTTGTATAACGGGTATTACGAAGCAAGTGGCCAATAGGGCGAAAACAATTGTAAGCAAGACCGGTTCTACGCTTATTCCGTCTTGTGTCTAAAGTGAGCGTTCGAGATAGTCCTAAACGCCTAAATAGAAATAACTTAAGTCAATTCCATTGTCCTATTAATTAGTTCCAATTAAATGGTGGCATTACAGAAGCTAGTGATCGTAATCATAAATTTAAATGCAGATTTATCGTCATAGAGACAGACAGATAAGCTTAATAAGGATTTGGGATTTATCAATATTAAGTACAGAAAGTTTTTAATTTAGCCCGTAACTTTGTTAATAGGATCTGTCTCAATATATAAAGGTGTCGTCAAACTTTACTCGAACTAGCCAATGTATGAGTAATAGATTTAGTTAAGCCGGGTCGAGCACCATTAATATAATCATCTTGTAGTCGTATGATATTAAACATCTATTAGGTTCATACTGTAGGTAACTACGAGAGGAATGCAGATTTTGTTCACATTTACAACCTTGAACCCTGCCATATTAACATACATTCGTGTACTACTGACACAAAAATACATTTGAAAGATAAAATTTGAGCTATGCACGCAGGTATATAGGTTTATGGAGATACAACACGGAGACGTTAAACACACGACATACGAGCTAATTATCTTTTGACATTCCTATATGTGTCAGTTTATTTGTAATCCTTTGTTCGTAATTAGCCACACACAGTTGATGCTAGTTTCATTTGAATATGAATTTCGGGGTGAAGGCCGTAATGAGAGTTGCGTTACATCTAGTCTTAATACGGTTAGTAATGACGAGCATTAATATACGATACTTATACCGTGCTTGGTTGGTATATTTGAGATTAGAGCGATAGTTTTCGATTGTATTAGATTACAAGTAGATTCAGGCAGTCGGCTATAGTTGAGAATAGAACCGAGAGCGAGCGGTTACTTTTACCTGAGTTACATAACTGCCAGGTGTAATTTATTATCGACTTCATTGCAAGCTTTCGTAATGAAACTAAGCTAGGACTGCTGTTCTCTTTGTCTGGCTATTTTATTTATAAATATAGATGTTAAATTTAGGATTGATCAAGCCCTTCACGTCGCTATTTATAGAATAATTTGATTTGGTAATCATGGGCACGGTTTGCCCCTTTGATTAAATATCTGAGATTTATTCTGATACGCTTATTACATAAAGATTAAGTCAAAACAAAGTGTGTATAAAATTAGCGGAAAACTAGTTACATTTTCTAGGGAGTAAGAATATAAAAGTTAAGCAACTATCTAAGGTTTAATTTAGACATAAAAATCGAATTTGTAATTGCCAATTAAATAACAGTCGAAAAAGAAGGCGTGCAAGTGAAAGCTAGAAGCGTTACAATAGCGCTTAGTTTTATTTTCAACTCTCAATATTTGATAGACCAGCCATTAAATAATTGTCTATACGCAAAATTGATTCGGCTGTGTGTTAGTTGCGTAATCGCAATTAATACATCGAAAACAATTTGTTTTTACGTTCGTAACAAGTAGAACAATGTTGCGTCTAACAATTTCCATATTACAAAACAAGTAATTAAGAGTCTGAAAACATTTGGTCTGCAATAGAAAACTGAACGTTCTGACAGAGTCGTGCTTATTTGAAAAATCCGTTTTTCTCATAATATATATGTGGTTTTATGTGGAAATTCCACGCTTTGGCGTTACATCATGAAATGCAACAAATAAATTGTGATTCAAAAATACCGGACACATAGCTCGCGCGCTTAGTAATGATTGTTCTTAATGTGCGAAACGTAGAGTATAACTAACATGGACAATTTTTATTATATTTAAGCTAAGTACAAACGTGTCAAGTTGATGTAAGCTGCCACATCCTCTTTTGGACATCTGTAAGCAACAGGATCGGAGTCCTACCTAAATTCAATAACAGATGTGTTGCTTGAATTCTTACTCTTCAAACCATAAATGAAAAAGTTATAGGGATTGTGACATCAAAATCGAGCCACGAAAGGTACAGCAATTTTAATATCTGAAAATATTATGTAGATGTCGTGATTCATACTTAACTTTGAGCATGGAGTGTTTTCTTATCGTAATCGGTTTAAACGGTTCACAAAAATAACATAATACGTTATACAATATACTAACCAGCCAATATTTTATAAAATATTTTAACCAAGGGAAAATAGTGCAACGCGTGAATTATCCTCACTTCAAGTAGGTAAAACATTCAACCGTTAGATTACAAATTTAGGAGATTTTGACAAAAAGGTAGGTAAACATATTTTCATTAACTAATATGAATGAACATAATTCCTTATTAAAATAACTATACATCATTCAGTAAATGATTAAAAAAACAATTTACCCATTTTAGACGGGTATACCGCTCCGAAGGTATATATCAGTTATTCAATAACAATTACGCAATTCTTGCTGGCGTAATGTAATTTTATACGGTGTAGTTTTAACACAAACTGTAAAGTTTGATTGAACGTTTGATTAAAGATGAAAGATTATGAAAATAAAATAATAGAAAAGTTTTTTTTAAATTATTTTGGGAAACTTAAGCGCGAACCCCCAGAAGGATTTGAACATTATACATATTTTGCACCACAACCGATGTAGTCCTTTATGAAAAACATGGCTTAATAAGCTAAGGATAAGCTTCAGAAAGGTAAAAAAATAACTGAGTAGGAATCATTAAGACTTATCATCATTAAGCATTTAAAGTGAAATATATTACATTTCTGTTATTAAAATTTGATTGATGACAATATTACATCAAGTAACATTATCAAATTAACGATAATGTATTAAATTTCTAAATATTAAATATAAGATTTAAAAAATTGTGTAAAGCGATAACTTATTGTATAGAAACAAGAGATTTGCAACAATGTCTGTGGGTCACTTACAGTAGTGAACTTAGTTGGCAAAGTCACATTGCATTCGAGATTGCGTGCACACGATGTCATCCCGAATGGAAAGTATATTATCATTATTTTTTGTTAATTATTGTTGTCGTGTTAATGATTTGACCGAGCGTCGCTGATACCAGCGTTATTATTATACTACAAATATAATGTTAAGTATATTGAAGGTACCAAGTACAAATTGCACAATGAAACGGACTGGTTTTGCTATCTAAATATGAAAGTTACTGACACAGCTTTACGAATGCGTAATCACAAAGGTCAATTCCAATAATGTGAGTTAATTTAAATGCGATTGGATTCACATAGCGGCGATAAAATGGTTATTATGTCAAGCTGCAAAACATTATGATGGATATTACGCTCTATTCATATTAAATTATTGCAAAATGTTTAAAATACTTTACTGCAATTTGGTGTAACAAATAAAACAAAGAATAATATTGTTCGGGTAACATTAATTAAAACGGTAAGAATTTGTACTTTAGAGTTATATACATACATTTAAAAAAGTATTTCCAATTGTAGTTATATATTTTAGTTGCTTGCAGTATCTTCCAGGGTATTAAAACTCATGAAACATTTACAGCCGGCATTATTTCCGTTACAGGGCTCAAGACAAAGGAGTGTGCGACATTGAAATTTTGGAGACACTGAAGTACACGACACGAATAAAGTACTATAAATAATCATGATCATGATTGCATTTCCTCGTCGGGCATCGAAAGCGGTATTAGCTGTGTATGATGGACATACCGCGCTCGCACACACGACAACTTTCCCTTCTTTAATGGAAAAACAGCATTAAGCCGACCGCTATACGGTCAAACTTGTAAGGCACACGGCTACGGTTACGCTACAAGACAACTGAGATATTGATTTTTTCATTGTAACAGACCGGCGTGTTATTGTGAAAATGTATCGGCTTTTTGTAGACAAAATTTATCAACCACACGGCGAACAAGCCAAACGCTAAATTGCCTAAACGGTGACTTGTAGTTTTCCTTTCAACGGACTAGGCTATTATTGACTTTATTGGCCGTGCCTTTTGTAATGAACTATTCAATCACGACTTCGAGCGTATTAGTCGACTACTTGAAAAGCAGTTACCACACAACACCGATCATGATCACGAAGTACCAAGTAGTGATTTGTTTAGTGGTGCGACTGTTATTACATATCGGTATATCTGTATAAATCATACCAGTAGTAATCATAAAAGAGGAAGGAATATGTCGTACGAGTGGATTTAAAGATCTCCATCTTATAGTGATTCAACTGTTATGGCACCACCGTTGTACGTGCCTTATAGCATCAACATACCGCTGGATTCTAATGAAATGGGTGCTGTTAAAATTATGAGATGTTCCAAAGTCTCCCGAACATAATCGATTTCGGAAAGATTATAATAGTTGGCTCATTTATTTTTCCTTTCAGTAGGTACTAACATTATAACAAGTTCGAATGGGATCAAACTAGTAGGATACGATCAGTGTCATGTGCAATTTTTCACATATCTTGATGGAAATCTGGATACAAATAACTATTGATCATTAAGTTGTGACCGTCATTAGGTGTCCTTAAAGGTCGTACGACGTTGACTTGAGGTCGTATATCTACATATTATATTGTATCTAATTTTAATACCAGTTTTTATGTTATTAAATATTTTGTGCTCGATTCAATTCAGGACAGTAATTAATGCAGCCATATAAGGTCTGTGATAAAGTGCAGTTATTATAAAAACTAAGGTCAATTTCATGTTAATTTTCAAGATAACACGAATTCTACGATAACAAATACTTTGTCGTTCTAAATAACGCTTAACATACTCAGAAATAATTGTTTACTTCGATCCCTTGCCGGTGACACGCAAAAAACTGTATCCTTGAGTGAGGCTGTCAAATCTAATAGGCTTTGCGTCGACTTGCTATCGTTTACGAACATAAACATTGTAGAACCACGTGACAAGTCCAACTATAATCTAGTGCCGTCGGTCTGCTTGTATTCACTAGCAAAGTGCTTGGCTACTGTGCAAAGCAAAGTGAAAGTGAATAGTGTGCACGTACGGACCGTAGTCCCAATAAGACGACACAGCCGTCCGCATACCTCGGCAATTACCACGAGGAAATCAGAACGGTTCCGCTCAGCTCCAGGCACCCTCCACGGATAGTAAACACGATTTGCGGTTATACATCTTAACAGTGTCAATAGGTTAGCGGACGATTTTACACTTGCAAAAGTATTAATAACTTAATACGAACACTAATTTTCTTTAGCATTTTTAATATTTTATGGACAAGATACAAAACATTTTTAATCGATAAGACACCGTTATTGAACGTCTACCTATAATAAAGTGGTCGGTCAACCTTGAGTCCCTAGATTGATATCAATCGATCAGTGTGGTAGCTTTGACTGCTCGATGGATACCAGTCGATAAAACGACGATCGACAATCGTTCGATGACTGAACCGTCGTCTATCGACGATTGAGTTTGCCACAAATTGCTATCTGCAACACCGATCGATTGGTGTGCTCAACAACTGACGATCGATATGAAATAGTCAGTTCTATGAAGAAGAACTAATATAATAATATAAAGATTTATTTATAGCTGTACGAAACCCTAAAAGTTTATAATCATTCTCATGGAGACTGGATATACATTCGTGGCGCCATATTTTTTAGAACCTATAGCCTGCCCGTAAGTATTTGCATTAATAGCTTTTTAATACAAATTTTATTTGTAGCAGAAAGTTAGACGAAGAAAGACTTTTTTATAGGTGATCTTAAAAATTCAGTAACATCAGATACGATCAGATACGGAGTTAGATGGATGGACGACATGATGATAGGATGAAAATTTTATCCGCGCTGCCGTAGTTTGGAGGTCATGTTAAACATTGTCGGTTCCGGTTGGATTAATTAAATTGCAATCGTTAAACCTTGTAAGAGTTCTTAGGTAGTTAAAAAGTTCTGTCACGGCTTGGTACTCAGGAAGGACCAGTTCTTAATAGTGGGACAGAAGAAGTATTGCAGCCAGTAAAGTTTGTGATAACTTTATAATACTTGTATTAAAATAATTTTGGCCATATTATGAACAACTCTCAGGTATGTTTCTTGTCGATGTTTTCTTTTGCACCGTTAGAGCGAGTGATAAATTTTTATTTTTAAAACGCCCGTGATTTCGAAAAATTAAGGATGTATGAGATGACCCGCTGCGGTCACCATACCGGTTTGACACGCAGAGTTCCGGGTTCAATCCCCAGCCCGACAGATTGATGAATTTATATTTCCGTTCTGGGTTTGGGTTTTCGTATATAATCTTTGCGTGTAGCCGAAACTGAGAAAGCAGGGGTTGTAAATCAATAAAACGTTATTATTGTTTTTGTATATTAATCAATACAACTCAGTCCGAAATTAGACGTAAGCGTAGCTGATGGCAATTAATCGATGATGGTGATTTGTTCATAGAATTGATCAATTTACGATCTTATTGCCGGATATCAGCCATTAATATTTGTGTTGTATGTATAACAAATGCATGTCCGATGAAAGTCGACATTCAATGTATTAATATGTATTTTATTTATCACAAAAATTTATAACATAAGAAATACATTTAAAAAAGAAGCATAATCTCCAGCAAATAATATAAACTATTATTTAATAATTTGGAAAGGTGTTTCTATTTCATAACAAAAAAAAAGGAATGTAAGATATGTTTTGATAAATATAATACCCATATTTTGTAGTACCAACATTAATACCCTCAAGGTAATATTTTACAAGGTAAAAGA
>DWLZ01000074.1:0-14480 GCA_018251995.1 Urbanus velinus | reverse complement strand
TGTGTGTTGTCCATGGCACCCACGACACAGGGAATCCTAGTGTGGGGCTATGAGTGTGAAGCGTTATTTATCTATTTATTTGTGACCCCTCAGTACTTCAAACCTGTTTGGAGTTGATTATACATATGAATGGTTAGGTGTAACCCATTTATATCAGGCTGTATGCTTACTAGTTTGGTATTACAATTTAATCAAAGTAAATATGTATAAGAACAACGTAGCTCAATGAGTTACTGAAATTAAATTGTTCGACGACACGGGTGGCACAGTGGCTATAACGGTCTGTCACGTAGAGTTCTGAATTCATAGGGATAAGCAGATGTGATTAATGTAGGTCAATTCAAGCTTTAAGTAGTTATTTAGCACTAACGCATCTGTAATCGACTTCAGGGAAAATACAAAATAAAGTAGGTTACAGATGTCCACAGGCGCGCTGATTTAACATCAGACATACTGCAAATCGTTTGTTGCTTGGATGTTATATAAAGAACACGTTTTAAGCCGTAGACTACTTTAATCATATGTCTAGAGCGTTATTTGTTTTTCTTTGTCAACAGTAACATTATAATTAGTAACCGATGAACGGGAGCACTATTGACGCCACTTACTGCGCAGTTCTGTATGATAAGCGGTCAACATTCGGAGCGATGCCGATACACTCGTGTAATCACTGGATGGATATGGGCCGCAGCCGTCCATTAACCGGTAAAACCTAATTAATATTGACGGAGTTATATTCGCAAGTAAATGTTTGGTTAAGGTAATATCTTGTATACGAAAATCCGAAGTCAATAAATTTTATTTACATTAGTAAGATGACTTGTGGATTTTTAATTTAAACCTAGTTATTCTTAATATTTTGCGGTCAGATGTAGACCTCTGGTGTTTTGCGTTGCGTAGGTCAATCAAAGTGGATTTCGTCCTTTCCAATCTCTTAAAGGCAGACTGATAGAAATGTTAATTCTGGTTATAGCTTTTGCCGTAGTGCAGATACTTATTTCTACCTTTTACATATGGTGTAGTGTAGGTGTAGTAAGGAACATATACCTACTTATCCGAGGCGTTCCAACTTAGTCCTCAAGGGTAGCAACGCATTTGTGGCCAACCTCGGATAAAACTTTGTTCTTATCTGATTGATTAGAAATCTCCTTGAGCGGCAGTGGTACTTACCATTTAGGTGAACTGCTTGCTCGTTGGCTACTCCAATTTTATAAAAAAAAAACATAAATCATTTTTATGCATAGTAATTTTAACTGTTCAAAACTTAATGTTAAACGTTGTCTTTCACTGCTACGCTATGTGATTATTTATTTTCTTTCTTTTGTATACATTGTTACAATCTGAATGCGCGAGAATCGAAAATCAGATCTCTTTGTGTTTTAAGTTATAGTAGTGTACCTGAAGTTACATAAACTTACAGAACGTAAAATCTCAACTCTTCCAACGATGTTGACAAAGATCATACAGAACGGCGAACTAACAGCCAAGTAATGTATTCGCGTCTCGTCCATACGAAGCTCGTGCGTGTAGACTGCGGAGGTATAAGACGTGCCTCGAAAACGTTATTTTTCCGGTTTGTTATGAACTCGTTTTGCCTCCAATAGACCGCTACTTAAAGACCTACGAATATTCAATGATATTTCGGAAACGGAGGAGCGGAGGTGGTTCTATATGGAAATGGGAATGAAATCTGTCTGTGATTTTCGTGTTATTTTCTCTTAGTTGAATAAATCGTCACTTGAACTGTATCTTCATATGGCTTGATATAAATTATTGAAGACTTGCTTAACGGTGAAAGAAATATTACAAGGACACCCACTTGCCTGAAAATTTTGAAAATGCTCATACCGCTGTGTGATGTTTACCAGACCGCAATTGATCAGGTTGTTGGACTATGAATGACCTGAACCCGTCTGGCTCTCAGAGGAAACCCGTTATTAACAGGGGAACAGTACCCAATGGGTTGACGAAAAGTTAAAATGGCTAACAAAATTTGCTATGTTAAGTGGTTTCACATTTTGGCACATGTATTTCGTGAATTATTACACCATGGCTTTTATTATTAAGCAAATGAGGCATTACCTACTTTACCGCTTTGACAAAGTAAAGGTGAAGGGTTAAGGAAGATTACGTAGTGAGTGAAGCCACGAGCGAAGCTTGTCGTAAATATTTTAGCGACCGGTTCGCCTGTCGAGTAATTCCAACTATCCGGCATTTTGGTCCACATTCCCTATATTAATACCGATGTTTTGTGCCTCAAGTATTCGTATCGAATTATTTAGGTCTGTCAATATTATTGTTTACATCTCAAATAAAATCGTACGATGTATACAAATACAGACAATAATATTTGAACGTCAACATCACCTCATGTTCTAAATATTGAAAAACGAATTCTTTGCCAGAAATACAGTTACTTTATTAATGAGAACGCAGTAATTCCTATCCAATGAAATAAAACAAATATAAAAATATAAAAAAATGTTAAGAAAACAAAACCTATCTTTAATGACTGATCAAACTATTGCTTACAAAAAATGTTTTTTTTTGGTAAAATCTTGAGGGTATACTCATATGAAATCACCTTTCAAACAAATGGGTTAAGTAAGTAACACATAAGTTTGTTGATTGTCGATATCTATCGGACGATTGATGGACTGGTTTTATTCAAAAATCTTTTTTTGCTTCCAATCTCCACAAACAAAAAAATATATCGTAATCCGCCATCGTGTGACGGACTCGATCGTCGTGTTCCTTGACACACTTGGTTCGCGGGTCGCATGGTGGCGACCGCCTCCGCCAATGATGTTCAACTTTCACCGAAACAGAGCGTCGTGTTCGTTATGAATGGTACCAGGTTTCCCTTTTGTTACGTCCCATGCTAATGGTGACGGTTAAGACTCTGTTTAGTCGATTGGTGAAATTAGTTGTATTTATATGTTATGATGGTTATTTTTTTAACTTCATGCTTTTTTGTTTTTAGTGTCTTTACAATGCATAGTCCGTTTACTCGTGAGATAGTTTTTACGCAGTCACACTAAACTAAATGTTATGTTTTGAGAAAAGGTGTAGTCTATGTGTCGCGAGCTTTTCACGAAAACGCAAGACTATCCAGACAGATATACACCTAAATTTAAACACAAATGTTTAGGTAATTTTTCAAGCCGTAAAAAAAAATAAGTAAAATTTTGTAAATTTAGACATTTTAAATTTACCTCAAAGCAACAAAATATTTCAATATTATAGTGGCGTTTTCAGGGGCTAACTAAACAGAAGTAAACAAGTACTAATAATTCTATTAAACACCTAATTCATATTAAATTCTTACATTGGCATAGGCGTGTTTTAATATCGATGCGGCTTAAAGTGCGGGTGATAGCTACCATTCGATGTACTCTTTGTGAAAAAAAAGAGTCAACCTAAATAAATAGTTTATTCTACGCGCAGTTCAAACTAAAGTTCCGGTAATGCTCTTCGCCAGCCATGGCCAACTGACCGCGATTAAGAGTAGAACATAAATAAAAAGTAGGTGTTTTACTCTACAGAAAAAAAAACAAACCTTTGCTTCTTGTTCGATAACAAAGAACTGATTCATTATTCCTAGTGCGTTACACATGATTCATCCATGTAAGGTAAACAGCCTGATCCATTTTACAGTAAGCATAAAATTATGACTCCTCTGCTCAGATTACTGCTGTAACAACAACAATTATTCATACCTTTACGCCGTATTTGATTGAATATTAGCTTTTTGGGTCAAGGAATACGTGATTAAAACAATATACCTATTCATATTTTATTATCGAATGTTAATATTTGAATAATTCAATTTCCTTGCCATATTCACAATATGTCTTATATTACACCGGATTGCAACGTAAAAACCGTTCCTATATTCATGAGTCGACTAATACTTCCCGTAAAATATATACATGTTACGGCTCATATATACACATGTCAAAAACCACTTTATACAACGTTATGAATATCAATTATTTTCTTGAAAAAAAAAATATCTTAAAGCAGTATTTTGTAGAGATATACGTAAAAGGTTAAAGGTAATGTTGATCTCGTTCAAATCCAACGAAAGACATACATTTTCTTTTGCATCTCGACTGTTTCGCAACACTCACACCCATCAGGATTCCTTACGTAACCGCTAGTGAAAGCGAACTCTTTAATTTTTATACGTTTTGAAATCCGTATCAATTTATTGTATATTAAAGTTTAAATTCGTGTGACCAAGTTTGTTCATGATAATAAAATTTAATAAGCCGTTTAAATTAATCTTTAAATCCGATCTCTTTAAGCGATCTTGTTTGCTTAATGTCGATTTGAGTTGTAAGTGTCGTGTAGAAAAATATTGTTTTTAATAGTCACAATACGTTTGCACAAAGCGTTGTATCTTATGTATATTATAATGTTTTTATAAACTACTAACATAAAAAAAAAACAAAATATGTGGGGCGGATTACTCAGTTTAAAAAAATCACTCCATGATGTGGACTGCAGGAGCGACATTTAAATTCATTATTTGCTATTTTTTTAATTGCTATTTTTGTAATTGCTATCCGAATCTGAGATATAACTCAAATTACAAAACTCTTATCACATAAAAAGTGGTGTAAAATAGACCAAAAGTGAGTTAATAGAAACGTGGTAAAATCATGTCGAGTAGCTGGATCGGTGTAGGCAAGACATGTTGGTCGGCTCCCATCCTAGCCGATACGGTACCGTTCGCTCTGACATCGTTTTGAAGGTTATCACCGACGGTGTCAGCGACCAGCCGCCTCGTCGCCCACACGCGCTTCTGTATACAAACAAAAGCACACACGCTCGCCCGATATTGCCCACTTCACTACACAGTACACAGACCACACTCGACCAATACGTAGTTTGTACGCGGGTCCACTCTCGATGACAGTATCTTCGGACGGACGCAAGCGATAGTCTATGTTTGTTCCTGATTATTATTGAACGTTAGTATGCGATGGCCTATTTTACTGTAGGTATGTATATGTTGTGTTGTATTATTACACAAAGTAATAATAAAATAAATTGATGTTTAGTATGTTTTAATATTTCTTATACCTGAATTTGAATAGATTTCGTAAGGTAAACTCGTCGTAATGAATTTTCTTGAAATAATCATGTTAGTAGTCATCATTTTTGTGAAAGTACATTTTGAAGTTTACTACTGTGCCTCGCTGGTGGCTCTGTTTTCGATTAAAATATCGAATTCAAATTCATGTATGTATTGAATATTTTCAATTGTTTGCTATATTCACTTCTGTAACAGTAGCATTCGATTTTTTAGTATTGAAATAACGATTGTCTTACAAACGAAGTAATAAATGTAGGAAAATTAACACTAAATTATCTGAAACAAGAACATCAAGTATGCTTATACGACCAATAGTTTGGATGTTATGATAAGTTTTAAAACGTGCCATTTTTCGTAACAAACATCTGTTGAAAATATGGTATATTCGCCGCAATAGCAATGATTTTCTCTCGATTTCGCAAATCGTATTACTCAGTCGTGCGATTGCGACCCGTCGTTCATATAAGCTACGTGCTCAGAGTCTCGGCTGCAATCTGATTAACTCCTTTGTTCCTGGAATATTTAATACGCAGTTAACTTATTTCGTTGTGATAGTACTTCCGTAACTCTCAGCGAGTAACACAAAATCGATGAGCTTGCATGGATCCGTGCTAGAAATAGCTCAGGGCTATGGCCGTCCTTTGACCTCTCAGTTTTCCAACTGACGCATGCGAAAATGTATTGATATGATTCCAATGAAATTATATAAATATGATGACGTCTTTTTAATATTTTAAATATAACTACTAAGTAATGTTTAGTTTATGTAATTGAAACCGTAATGGTCTTATTTACAGTGACGTATTAATTGACGCCAATTAGTAAGTGCCACTCAGTTAATCGTAGCTAATGTCCTATTTGCGACTGTTTAAAAGTATGAGCGATAAGATATTTTCGTAAACTATGACGACCTAGATTTATTCCATTGTGTTCTGTCGTTACTGTATACGCTAATACTAATTATGTTATATTGTGTTTGCGAAACTATAATTTAATATCGTCATAACGATAAGGAATTTATTTATTCAAGTATATTTTCAGACTTTTATTTCTATACGTATGCATAATTATAAATATATATAGTAAGTATATAAAATAATTTAAATTTAAATAGAGCATATAATTCTACGATAAATCTGTATAAAAAGTACAGCGAAATAATAAAAATAATGTTTGTTATACACAGCGTACGATCAGATGTTGATTGTAGGTTCATAACGTGGAAACATAATCAGCTGATTCGTGTAAACAAAGAAGGACGCCTCTATTTTTTGCCAAAGTATGAGCATTGTTGTAGGTTTGTAGCTTTAAAACCCCGTAAGGTAATCTGCTTAACATATTTTACACAGAAAGAAGTTTTATTATTGTTTAGAAAAATGAGAATAGGCCGGTCGATTGTAATGTCCCGTTAACGAACGCGCGCTACCTACGTGACGTATAAAGCGTGGGTTGCCCCACCAGCGCGCCATTAGTACAGCGCCCGCGCGCGCGATTGCACGTATTTGCCGATTCCAGCTCCGCGCTCTCGCTCTCTCGACTCTATGTGTATACAGGCTGATCAAGAAACATGCATTTTTGTACTCATTGGCACGATTGGTTTTACCAAGAGACCATCGCGACGGTGGACCCTGCCAGCGCCGCAGCACGGCGGCGCAGACCGCGTGATCGACGCCGCCCCCCGTCCGCGCCGCCGACGCCGTCGACGCCGCAGAGAATCTCAACCGAAGAACTAGTGGAAGCGCTGCGTCCTCATCTTCTGTCGCCCAAGCGCATGTGGGCGCTGGGCTACCCGCTCGAGATAGAGCCCAACTCGTGCAAGGCGGTCGTCTACATTAATCCGCCGCCTCGACCGAGACCCTTACAGTTCACCTCTTTCGACGTGAACGCACCGGAATTTGTACCTGGTTTATCTCAAAGTGACAGCGGGCGAGGATCGTGGGGGTCCACTCCTCGCTCCGACAGTGACGAAGAAGCGGATGCAGTGGAACATTTGTGTGTACGATGTGATAAAATGTTTAGAATGACTCGCGAAGGTGAATATGTGGTTCAAGAAAGTTGTGTGTATCATTGGGGTCGGATAAGTGGTGATTCTCGACATACCTGTTGCAATGCGCCGCTCGGTTCAAAAGGTTGCAGCACTGCGCGTTTTCACGTTTGGAGTGGCACTCGACCCGGAATGAATGGCCCTCTCGAGGGCTATGTACGAGCTCGATCGCCTCGAGGAGGCGTTTACGCCATCGACGCCGAGATGTGCTACACGACGGCGGGCTTGGAGCTTGCGAGTATCGCGGTCATAGCGGCGGACGGCCGACTCGTCTACAAATCACTAGTGAAACCTAGTTCACCTGTCGTCGACCACAACACACGTTTCTCGGGCATCAGGCCGCGCGACCTGGCGCGCGCGACTAAGACGCTACGAGATGTACAAAATGATATTCTAGGATTCGTAGGAAGCGATACGATCCTAATCGGTCACGCACTGGACAATGACCTCCGAGCTTTAAAACTGTTACATGGGGCAGTAGTGGACACTTGCGCGTTATATCCACACTCCCGCGGGTTTCCCCTGCGGCGGTCGCTGCGGGCGCTCTCCGCGGAGCTGCTGGGCCGCAGCGTGCAGCGCGGGAGCTCCGGCCACTCGCCGCTGGAGGACGCGCGCGCCGCCATGGACCTCGTTCTCCTCAAGGTGCACGAGGAGCGAGCCAGCCGGGTCCGCGTCTCCCATCAGCTGCCCATTCTTCAACCGTATGACCCGTTAATTAGTGCCGCCTAACTTTTAAGTGATAAATGATAAACGATTGTTCTATGAATATGAACTTTAAAAAACGATCAGTGTTATGGACTATAAAAGTGACTGTATGTTACGTTGACGGAGTGCGCGTACGGTACGAGTATGTGCCTTCGAATTGCGATGTTGCAATAAACGTAATATTTTTTTCCTAACATGTTTGTTTTCTTTCCCCGTCTGAGTACAGAAAACGTAAAAACGTAGGTCAATAATTCAGTTTAAACAAAAGTAGAGATAGGTATAAATATTTACTGAACACTTGTAGATAGGTAAATAATAATGACTATGGCTCCGAGCATCTTTAAATATGAGTAACATGTACATATTTTGTATGCAATAAATAAACAGCCTACTGTTTCAATATAACATGACACTATCACTTGAGCTCGCACCTGACTATACTATACGTATCTATTCGCTGCGTTATACACTTTCACTAAGCTGGATTTCACTATAATTCATGCGGTTAATAACTTTGCGTAGAGGGTACGTATGATGAAGCAGAAATATTAACTTTACTACAACAAATATTTCTTATACAGTATAGTTTACATATTTACTGGTATAAAAAGTTAAGGATAATCTAAAAATAATTGTGATAAATTCAATGAACAGTATAAATGCAAAGAAGCATGAATACATACTAATCTATATATTACTCAATGGCTCAATGCATTTATCTTGGTAAATAACTTTCCGTGTGAGGAACTCCATAGTGAATTTTTGAGAAACACATTTCATACGTTTTTACCGCGAATCATGTCTGGGTTAATAAGGAAAACAAGCGATAGCGCGAATTATAAATTCGTAACCGTGTTTTTGAGATCTATAAATGTATTACGTTATCAGAGATATTACAACAAGAATCATATGTTCCGATCGATTTCCTCTGCCAAATGACTAAGCCGTGTTTTACGTGGAAGCTACCAACTCATCTTTATTTAATTTTCTTTGTATATGACTCAGGTATTTAGTAGGTAGAAAGTGTTGATAAAATTATTACGGGAGAGTTTCGTCATGCGTTTTGTTACATATTAATAATATCAGAGCATACGTAGTCCACATTGCTCTGTTTCAAAGTTACTCTGATGAAATTATAGACGCTTAACAAGCGACCGTGTACTCCAAGAGAGCTTATATAATTCTCTTACATAAACTAATGACGAAACGTCTTGTAGATGAGCAAACTTAATGACTTCCACCTTGGTTGGTCTTAGTGTGAAATCGCAAACGCGTTGCATTATAATTCACTATTATTCGTATAACAATGTCACAACAATTAGTCTCGAGGTTTTCACGTAGGGTATACAGATTCAAGCATGTTTTGATTGTTAGGTAAATTTTATTATGTTCATATTATACATATTTTATTATCGGTAAAATATTTTTAACGTAATAATAGGATTTAATAGATTCGATTCTCAGTAGATAAACAATGATGTGTTTATGCGTTGCCTAAAATACTTTTAGATAAAAGATATGCAAGACTACGAAAACATATTATGCATATGGACTCGTGTTTGCGTTTGTTATTAGCTTGAAATCAAAACACGCCAATTTAATAATATTATCATATAAATGCTTGAGATACCGATGACGTAGATGTTTATCGTGATATCGGAACTACTGGCGTGTATTTGTAAAAATAGTGATGTTTTTATGTGAATCTCGTGCACCGGCCAGGAAAGAGTAATGCCCTTGCGCCCGGACGTCTGACGACGCCACTCTGTTTACGTTTCATGTCGCCAAAATAAAGCTGGTTTCAATATCGCGCCCGTATCGGATCCACTGTTTGCTAAGATAACAAGAGATTTAGCACGCAACCAACTCTATCGAATAAGGCCGTCTAATCATTGAGGACGAATTAATTTCCTCAAATGATACAGTCGCGCGATAGTGCGCTATCAAAGTAACTAAACACTAGATTTCTCGTTTGCGTTATCTAATCTATGTAGTATTACAGCATACGTTGAATGTCCCTTTGTTGCTGGTCTAAATACATACAGCGAGAGACGAGCAAGACAGTATGAGCGTAAATTTCACTAGGCAGGCTATAATAGCGGTATAATAAATTAGTAACAAGCCCAAAGTGGTCTTATAATGGAGGCGAATCAAAACAGTCGTGTTAGTCATTCGAGTTACCGAGAAATAGGAGGTGACTGCCACGTCATTCGACCGCTGATCAAACGCTTACGTAAACAAATTAGTTTTTATCGGGCTGCCTTATTATCAAGACAATATTATCCTTAAAGGAATGACTTTGGTTTTCTTAATTATAAGGAAACTTTAGACAATACATAGAAACGATCTACCGGCGTGGGATTGCCAATAACGTGACGTCGATGCTTCAGTGAGTCTTTTGATGACGATTTTGACGTATTGCCGAGGGAAGCTGCTGGCTGTCGCATTCGTGTGATGCAATACAATAAAACGATTACTTGACTCAGTAGAATAAGCTTAATCGATTCGTTTGTGTTGTATGACGATTTACCACTGAATGATATCGCAATAGACAGTATATTTTCAAGGATGCCACTTAATTATTATTTATAGGATATACACATAGCTGCAAATTTGTAAAACAGCTGTAGACGACACAAAAGAATACATACATACACACATGAAACCGCTATTGTATTTATGTTAAATAAAAATAAACGTAGGTAGTTTTTTCAACTGAAAAAAGAACCGTAATTGTCTTTTTGTGTCATTCTTTTATGAAGGTTAGTAGGTGGTTTCCGCTTGTTAAAATATTATACATACATATATGCGATGTTCACCTACGTATGTGACGTGCCGTCGCCGAGAGGGATAACCTTTAAGCTTAGATTTTGTACTAGTTTCCGCTCGTGGCGCTGCGTGTCAAAGGCCGTGGTCACACTGATAAGGCGGTAGCTATGGCACAAACAAAAGAAATAATCGCACATCGCTGCTCTGCGTTGTCTTTTTACCTGTTGCGTATGTTGCCAACTACAATCTACACTACAAACTACAACTACAGTCTTTATCAATGGAAGATGACCAGACAAAAAAGATAAAAAAGTTGTAATTTAAACCTTATTGTAATTACAAACAAAGTTATGAGCTTGAAAAGTATTTTTCAAAGCACAGAGTGAAATTACAAGTATTTCTTTGCTGATTCACCAAAAAGAGAACAATATTCGCATGGTTTACTTATATAAAATTAAGTCGATTTTAAAAAGGAAAATTAATGTAGAAACCTGTTATTTTTTGTTAATTTTTAGTTCAATTACACATTGCCGTGTACACTGACTAAACGTACACCCTCAATAATGTGTTCTTCCTTATGACTATAAATAGGTATTGTTATATGAGATCATTAAACTCAACGTTTAGTCGATCACCATGAAACTTGGCATATTTCAGTTTTTTCTTAAGGAAGATTTTATGCAATACATTTTTAACTGTCCATATTACTATAAATCCACGCAAACGCGTCGCGAGCGGAAGTCCATTATAATTGAGAAGCGTTATGTTCTAACAACGTAGATCGTTTACACGCATATTGGTAATCAGGTCAGGCTCATTATCTGCGCCGATTGGCAACAAGTATGCCACGAATTTGATATTGATAACAGCAGTTATCTTCGCATACTATTAATATATTAGACTAGGTTCACAACTCCGCATAAATTTGGTGGAATTAATTTAAGTCGTATGCCTGTCAGTGGTATTATAATATTAATCGATTTGTATTGGATTTTAAGACAGATTTAGTGCATAATAAATTATATATTTTGTATATGATTTATTATGTTCAATAATTGCTATGAATACACACGATGAACTTGTTAATGTGTTGTCTATAATAAAATTGTAGTTCTGTTTGGAAATAATAATATAGTTGTAGATGTGTACTCTAGCTAGCCTTAAAAACTATTAAACTGATTAGGATAGGACTTTCACTTCAACATAGTTACAATTACATATTTGAGAACTTTAAGAGCGCGAGTCGCTCCTTATAATTATAAAATACACTTTAATTTAGTTGCTGTTTGTTTAGTGAACACCTTTATATCTATTTTAACGAGGGGCTTGTTTGCATAAAACTAGTATGGGTTTGAGCTTCAATTAGAGGCGTACCAGACACACTACTTGCTACCTAGTCGTTAGCCGCTCATATTAACATTTCAAACATGAGATAATTTTGAGTTCGACTACAACGTTTCTCTCTTCTTCTAGAGTGTGGAGAGAAAGAATTCTCTCCCAGAGTAGGAAGAGAAAGAATGGTTTAAAACTTTCAGATAAACTTTCTCATAATATTTTTCCTTCGTTTATAATAATAAAATAAAAAAAAAAACTTTTTAATAGGATGATCATCCTATTGAAAAGTTTTTTATTTTTATTTTGACTTTTATTTTTCTTTTACTTTTAATTGACATCTCGGACCCGTAGATGCTATAGAATGAACGCTTCCAATAACTAACCTTACACAACCTACTCGGCCTACCGTTGCCGCTACAATGTGACAAAAACTGGAAAACGAACGTTTGGTAAGTATACTTATTTTTCTTTAGTGGTGCGATACATTTCTTGTGTCATTTCACGGAAATATCAATTACGAAAAGGCAAAAATTGATATTGCCCCAACAATTGCCTAAGAGGTTTGTTCTATGACAAATTATTGCCAATTTCATCACGTAGTCCACTTTAATCTAAAAATTTAGACCTAGGTGGTAATAGACTTTGTTTTTAGTGATTTTTATTATAGTCTAGATGTGATGACACAATTATTGCGTTGCGTTATATTTCAGTTTATTTTATATTGTAGAGCAATGAGATTGCTTTCAAATGAGCCCGCAATGGTGTCTGAACCGATGACATAATCATTCAAAGCTGCCGTGATTTATTCGTGAGTAATCGGTTTAGTATTTACTTTTTCAGCACAGACGAACAATCATATAGACACCTAACAGAAATCGTGTATGGAGATTTTTGCGGATTGCAGCCTGATGTAGAGACTGACTATTCGTATCCGAATCACATCACGAATCAACCACGAATTGAACATAATGGACAATTCATACAACTAGGTTATATTACCTGAATTCCAATGTGAATTTACGTAATATGTATATTTGACTGATGTAATAAATGTAACAATACAAAGTTTATGCATGTCTATCTAAGAGTCTATGTGGTCACATCGTCTATGTTTTTCATTATTGTTTTTGTAAAGTAATACTGTGTGTCCGCTCGGTTTTAAGTTTATAACGCTTAGATCAGCTACCTTTGCGCTCAGATTTTCAACATTATACCTCAGGGAAACTTATTAATTTAGCACATTCAGTTAGCGCTGTATAAAGGTGACCTAATTAATGTAGGTACACATGTAGGTTAACATCGTCGCAAAACGTACGTCGTACCTAACGATATATACACGTAGCGAAGTATGAGAACTTAAAAAGCAAATGTTGACATAACATACTTATTTAACACTGACCGTTTGGTTCTTAACATGTCGTTAACAAGCCCAAAGGTTTATATAAGATGGTAAACAATACGGTTTGGCCATGGCGCCGTGTTCGCCACGTCAATACCTCTTTCACAATAAGTTGCACAAAGCTGTCGTTTCGTCATACTTCGACACGCCTACGAGGATCCCCACCATCAACACGGGTCACATATGCGTCTTGGAGAACTGAGGCCCATGACTGAAACAATACGAGATTAATAATATTAAAGGTTGAATGAAAGAAGGTATGTCGTAAAGGGACAACGTCTGAATATAGGGGAAATCGTGGTTCAACTTTGGAGGCACTTCCGTCTCCCCTGTTTCTACCGTATATGGTCTTTGGTAAGATATGCACCTATCTGAAGCGTTTCAAATTATACCTCAGATAGTAGGTAATGTATACTTTACTAGGGAGAAACTTAAAGAAAAATAGCCGGGAATAATTCTCTTTAACTTAATTTTACTTACTTTTAATTATATTATACCTATGATCAGTCATAGATAGCTATTTAGGTTATGTTGATTTTATTTATAAGTATGTATTTTATGTGACTAGTTCACTAGAACATATCTCTCACTTCAAAGTTAGCTAACTATTAAAAAACTATCTAACAATTTGATACTGTTGCTAAAAAGCTTGTTAGTTCTGAACGGTTTAAATTTTCTATAATAATTACTATGCTAATTTAATTAACAATTTAATTACCTGTCATACATGCACAAGATGCATAGGTATATTGCATATGTACTGAATGTCAGTTCGTTGTGCCTTGAACTGACTCGCTCATTCACGACTTGCAAATTCATTAACCAGTCTATCATTCAATTGACATGACTGCGCCAACGAAACTTCCCTTTTGTATTTTATATGCAACATAATAAAATTTGATTAATGTTATGTAGTAACATCTGTTCTTAGATACGTATTTGTGATCTTAGCTCATAGAAATATATGTTACCAAATTAATAAATAACGCTTCACACTCATGCCACAGTAGGATTTTCTCCTGTGTGGTGGGTGCCATGGACGACACAAGACAAGGGGTCACACACCCAGACCAAGAACGGAAATTTAAACTCATCATTCAAATTTCCGCCTCGCTGGGAATCGA
>DWLZ01000073.1:0-14498 GCA_018251995.1 Urbanus velinus | reverse complement strand
TTTCAGCATTTTTCGCTAATCCTTATAGTTTCGGATTTCCCCATCCACGCACACTTGAAAAATTCACCCTGTATATGCGAATGTTCGGTTATTTGTTTGTAACGCTTTCACGCTTTAACTACTCAACCGATCGTTATGAAATTTTGCACACACATAGTAAGTGGTCCAGAAAAGGACATAGAGTGCCTTTCATCCCGTAAAATGTACTACTCCCGAGGGATAGAAAAGTTACGTTTATACACACAATCTACATACTTTTACACCTACAGCCTCTTGATAGGAATGAATTACATTCGCATTATATAAGCATACAAACTTAATATTTATAACTGCGAATGTACATGTATACATTAACGCGAGCGAAGCCGCGGGCAAATACTAGTAAGAAAAAATTGGTTCGCTCTCTTCTATCTTATTGGATTTAGAGTGATGTCACTAAGCTCGTTATAATGATATTTATGTAAATCATTACATAATGTTTTTGTTATTGTTATTGTTACTTTGGGTAACGTTACGTGTACCTTTGCAAAATTTCAGCTACATCAAGCCCCGGGAAGTGATTGCATTGCGAGATTTATAAACTTAAATAAAAGCTTATCAGATGATCGCTCGATGAACAATTGAAAGCATGATAAACGCGTTTATTAGTTTCTTAGCAAATATGACTTCATATTATCCTCTAATCATTATCTAATCCTTATTATTCTCTAATCCTTATTGGGATTGTGATTGGGATTTACTTAGATTACTTTGCTAACGTTTCAAGTAATAATGACGATTGTTTGATAAAGTGCAAACTTGACATTATTATAATAATTCTATTTTTAAATGCGACTTTCGACCAAACTACTTATTAGATATTAAAACTATGATCCTATATTTAAGATCATAGTTTTAATATCTAATAAGAAGTTTGATAGATCATGAGCTAACTGTACCTACCTACGTGTACGAATATACTACGTATCAGTTTTTGAATAACTGTTCTTGGTTTGTTGAACCTTCTCCAATGAGCCTTGCTCAGAAAAAATGTAGAGTCGATTGTGATTCTTATCCATTAATATTTAATAGTGACCGCCCAGTGGTCGAAATCCGACAATATTTCAAAATACCCAAAAATAAACTGCGCTTGGTAATAAGCTCATAAATAATAATGTTCATTGCATAAACATGAAGTAAATTAAATATATAATGTAAATTTTATTTCATCCGAATCATTATCATAACGCAACTACGTGACTCTTTCATATTCTTTAGGAGAAACCTTATCCCGAACTAACGAAATTTTATATTGTCGCTATTTATTTAATAAAAAACTAAAAGAATCCATTAGGCGGTCTGTTGGTAATTTGACACATATTTAAATAATCTCTTGAGGTTTATTGAGTAGCTGAACTTATAACGTTTGTATAAATTTATCATAAAAAAACACAAATAATAATAATATGAATTGATGATGGCAACATTTTTGTCAGTATGACCAGTCTAAGTACTTAAGTACTTTAAGAAATAAAGTACTTGCTACTTTTTAACCGACATAAAAAAACTACTTTCTGTTTACGGCAGTAAGTATATATTTTTTTAGTTACTCGCATTTAATCAAACGGGTTCTTAACCAGTAGCTGAAAAACATAGCATCTTTATAGAGATGTTGAAACCACTCAGTTATTATTTACACTCGTCTGCGGCGAGGCTTCCTTTAACTTTAATGGACTCTCGGTTACTGTCAGAAACATCTTTAACTGCCACCGCTGGTTAATGAGTGTTCTTGCCGGGACACTCGCCTCTTGTTAATATTTGATATTAAATATAAAAGGATATTGAGGTAAACTTTTATTGGAGTATTACTCGTGAAGCTTCTTCTATTAAATGTTTAATTAAAGTCAAGTGAATCATTCTTGTTAAATGAAGATTATATTATTTTTACTATAAAAGGATTCATTAAATTCTATTGAATTAACATTGCTGGTAAAGTACTATTTAATTGCCGGTAATAAAATTTAAAAGTATTTTAATTTTAAACCGACTATATTAGTACCTAAATCGTTATGTTAAAGTTATATTTAAACACACACCAGACCAAATATAAGTGGTAAACATGTTACAAACTGGAATATAATAGTTTAACTAGTAAGCAGTTCCAAAGATAGGCAAGCCAAGCCAAATCACTAGTGCAATGTGCAAATCAAGGCATGACCCAAACCGACCGGTGTAGCAATATCTAATCGATTTACATAACACAATAACACAATCAGAACTAGTTAGCGAACAACATAAATAAAGATGGTAGTTCCATTCGGATTATAACACCATAATGCCAGAAGGGTCACGGGCGAAACTTCCCAATATAATCCCGGATTCAAATGTAATAGTTCGTGTTCAATTACTGATAAAGCTCTCTCTGATACTACCAAACGAACTAAAGGAGCATTCAAAATGTTATTATTACCGTTGTTCAACGTTACCCCGCGATCTTAACTGTGTTTATTTACTGAAATATACGATAAACCCGCTTCGATTGTAATTGGATTTACAAGTACCACGTTAATTAAATTGGGTACTAAAATTATATTACTCCGAGATTATTGCCGCTAGTATTGCGCGATAATAATGGAGATTCGTTTTACATAAAAAGAATGGGAACGCTTTGTCCGATATAGTAATTCTTTAATAAAACTTTATATTCGCTGCGAAAGCGTCGCACAATACGCGCCGTATCACACATATATAAAATAAACTTTCATTACTGCGATGACAATTAGGTAATTTATTACTGAACTTAAATATTGCGAGAACTTTACCTAGTTATTGGATGAGATACTGCTAAAACAACGCAACCTTCGTCCCCCACCCCACAATCGGAGATAAGGCTCATTTAAACAACAGTACGCACAACTTTGTTAAAGAGATCCCGCGAAACTATGTAGCGGCATTGTTCTCTAAATTTTACATTCACATTAGACGGAAATTTCGTCTCGTACTGATTTACGATCGGCCCTCGTGGAAAGCGTAACAGCGAGATTATTTATTCCCGCTCGTCTAACACTCGAAGTAGTCCGTGGGAGCTCATGAACAACGGAGCGCCGATTTGCTTATGCTAAACAACCTGCAACCAAACTCCAACGCCGCACACTCAAAAATCATTTGCATATTTAAATAGAGAAGCGACACCGCAACTCGGCGCCATCAGGCGTCCGAACATAAACTTGTTAATTTTGATTAGCGGAGGTCCGTCGTCATTATTTTTGTAGATAAATCGACAACCGGTGTCCCTTATTAATAACCCGAGCGAACGAGTTAACGGCATTCGGCATTGTTACTAAACCGGCGGAATTTTAATTCGTCTAGCGAGTTTATTAAGTGCGTAAAGTTTCAACTGGTCCTCAGCGCCAACGGTAAATTAAGTGAATTTGCTCGTAGGCTCGAGGGGACCGCGCCATTTTAGATCTGATCATTGCCGTATTAACAATTTTAATTGGTGTCCTAAAACAATCTCACTTAATATAACCCCGTTTGTGACACATTCCATTAATTACAAGACGGAGATTTCTGATGTCGCAAATCAACCCGTAACCGCTTTCCGGGTTCTTAGAACAAGGAATAAAAAGATGGCCATAAACCAAACTGAAATGAGTGAGACCCGTAAAAAT
Organism: Urbanus velinus; assembly: GCA_018251995.1. NCBI lineage: Eukaryota > Metazoa > Arthropoda > Insecta > Lepidoptera > Hesperiidae > Urbanus > Urbanus velinus. Next base: position 10,848 of record DWLZ01000073.1, on the reverse strand, counting down.
CTTTCATATAATATTCAATCGAATGTTTTTATTATACCGAGATTTTCACAATTTCCCTATAAATTCCTGCTATGGCTACACTTTTATATCCTTCTATAGAGCAAATTTGTTTCGTTTTCACGTGATACAGTTATAAATCTAGTGAAACGCGTACGATTCTTTGGTTACGAATCTATTTTATGACCGCATACGCCGAAGGTTAACCAATAAAACCTTTTAACAGCCGTAACTGTTTCGTTATAAGATCTGAGTACGCAATAAAAACGAGGAAACAGAAATAAATCTAGGGGCACAATGCTCCGGCGCGGTGGGCAGCGTCTCCGATCAGAAATCAATCACTGGAGGGTGCGCGCTTTAATCGTTCCAATTTAAGTTTTCCCTTTCTTCATAGAACAAATTGATGGAAATAGTTGAACGTTAAATATTGCGATTTGTCGGGCTCGAGTGTACAAACTTCCTCCTACAGACGTTTACGGCGAGCCAATAAATCTCGGGTGCTTTGTGCTTGCGTCTCCACGACATCTTCAGCCATAAACGGCACGTGCGCTGTTATCCGTATTTTTGTAACGACTTACGGGTAAAAAATTGTTGTCGTCGCAACACTTTCCTGTTCCACGTTTTTCCTGCAGGTAGATATCGTTCGGATTAGCGTCGGCGCCGTCGTTCCGGCTCCCGGCGAGTTTGCGAGTCATCGTTTGTATTCAGTTATTCACACGCAGCGCTTTATCTTCCCTTCGAAAACGCGTCCCTGAATTAGAAATAAGCCGTCGTCCGCGCGGTTCTGTCACAGACGAGCTCCGTTCTCTAAACTAACCCGAAGATAAATTATTCCGGCACATTTCTCATCACTATCCATTCTTTTCCCCCGACGAAGCGTCGGTGAATCCGGGGCCATACGAGCGTCCTTATCCACGAAATAAAATGAGCGGTGGTACCGCATTCACTAAGTAATATTGCCACTCTTGCGGTGTGTGTACGCGAGTGTTTTGTCGTTGTGTACGACGTAAGTATGAATCAGAGCTGATAAGCATAGTGCGCAGATTTGCAGGATCGTGCGACCGCTCGCTGGCTGCCAAGTTTCTTGCGCCCCGCCCACACATTTGCATGTTATGAACGCATCCGGGTATTATTGTGTTCTAATGTACATGCGCATCTTATTAACAAATCTCGTAACACTCCCACTTTCTATCATAAATCTTTTCAAATTGTTTGTTTTATAAAGATTAATTGTTCATTACGACTATTGGTTAGAAATATCAGCTCCATTTGCAATATTTTAAGTAAAATGTATAGAAGAAAGTTGTAATAATGAATATAAAAAAACGTGTCTTTAAAACATTCAAAATAATTTTGCAAAGATTTGAAGCTAAGATCATAAGAACCGCTTTCTCAAAGGAATGAATATTGAATATCGAAAAATATTAAGTAAACTTGTTAAAAACGATAAATCACTTAATGGAATAAATCCAATGGATTGATTTTAAATGGAGAAATCATGAATACCTAAATAAAGGGGATAGTCGAAGCGTGGCGATAAATCAGCGTTTGTTGTGTTCGTAAACAACCGCATCTAGCTCTCACTCAACATCCAATCATTAGTCTAAACATCCAGTGCAGCAAAAACCGGACTAATTGCACACTTGAAGGACAAGGGCCACTCCGTTCGCTGTCGCAAACCTACTTAGTCACGTTTAATAGTTTTTCCTCCTCCAAAGAACTAGCGAGCGTCTTCAACTGTATCATTACTGTATTCGGAACAATTTATTTCAATTATACTCGAAAGAACTCGATTCCATTAGTCGCACTTCAGATATTTCCTTTTAAATAGACTCGTAAATATCAATTACTAACAACGATAACGTCAGAATAGACCTACTTAAAAGGAAACGTTTTTATGTTATTCCAAGGAAATGAAATATTATCGCGGCGTCTTTAATACTTTTACCACCAGTCGCCAAATTCAACATTTGACTTCCTATCGAGAAAGTTACGAGTAAATATTTTTTCTAAGTTATTTAATTTCAAAATGAAAATCCTGTTTAAGTTTTCGTTCACATTTCCCCGCCGTCGGACGAAGTAAACACCTCACAACTTGCCCTCACTCTAAGTTCTAAGAAATTGATTTTTAAACTGTGAACAACTCGGTTAGGAAAAAACTGTTCAACACAAAATAACTATTCTAACGCAAACTTGGGAATGAAATTAGTTTAAGCGACAAGTTCATTTCAGTTTTTTACAGACCCCCTGCAATTGCTAGAAGATTCTCGTGAAAGTTTTCCAGTGCAGATTTTGATTACACACGCTCCTTCAAGAAACTCGTCGGATAGGAATATTAAATCCTATTTAAGTTAGACATCCGCGGTAGTTCGCGTTGTTATTTCGAATAAGGCGCCTTATAAACTCCGAGTGTGGCGGCGAGTCCCCAAGAACATTTTAACCTTCCCGTTGAAACCCTTCACAACTCCCCTAACAGAACGTTACTTACTGCTTCATATTTCGCTGCCTCCACAATAATTCACTCTATTCGGTATTCCACATCAAGTTTCATCTGCTAATGGCTTGATATTTTGCCTAGGCACGATGTCTTTTAACTACCGAATTCACGTTATATAAATATAGAAAATTCACCTTTCACATTTATACGCGCGAGACGCGTACTTTCTGATTTAAGGATGCTCAAGGAGAGTTAGTTACGGCTCGTTGGAATGAAATAGGGTATTGCAAATCTTCCGTACAATTTTAGGAACGGTTAAATTTTAATTGTGTAGTAAAAGTACGGTTATATAATCATTACGGGGAACAATACGGCGGAGAGAGCCGGCTCGTCGCGGGCCGCGCTCCCGACGCGCGTTACATGCTGCATTTGCCTAATTACAGCTCAGTTCACTGGTATGACAATTCGTGATTACCGAAACGGTTATTTCAAGAGACGTCTGCTCCATTCAGAGTGTTTTACGGAACTCCGCTCGAATATAATCTCAGATCATCTCCGTGATACTTAATTATGTTGTTTTAAGTGTGTCCCTAATGGAGTACACGCCAAATGAAATGTCAAAGGATTATCCCTATCTCCAAAGCCAACATTTCCGGAAATGTTACAAGATACCGTCTCCTTTGAATTTCCCCGGGACTTTTTCTTACTTATCTGATATTTCTTAAAGTTGTGTTTAACAAGTTATGAAGTTAATACAAGTCAGTCGTCGGGTTGGCAAGGAAAAAGAAGCCTGGAAATATAGTTAATGCAAAGAGCCGGAATCGCATTGAGTAGCATAGTAATGGTGATTAGGCATCATTACCTAACGATGGTTTTCGTTTAAGACTCATATAGGAAGGTAAAAGTAATCTTCGTGATCCCATTTAGACAGAACATTTTGATGCAAGAGCAGGCGACCGTTGTTTTCCTATCTGTCTATCTTCTAATTTAAACCTATATCGATCACAAATAAATTTCCCTAAAAATTAAAGTAACTTATTGTTAGGTTTACGTGAAAGCTGTTCCACTGCAGTTAAACTACAGAATATGCTACCCTAATAAAATAATATTTTAAGAAACATCGAAAACTTTTCTCCCGCCGTTGCATTCTTTCGACCTGCCTGACATGATTCAGAATGACATTCCGTGCAGAAGCTATCGTACTTTCTAACTCGCTGGGACATTCTCGATCAAACTTTAAAATGGATCCAATTCAGTAACACAAATATAATTTCAAATATCTTGAGTAACACTCAAGTTTTGATCGGTATATGTTCTTCAGTATATACAATTTAATTGGTATGTGTTTCAGTGTCAACATTTATAATTTCTTTATCATTGTCAAACTTAGACCCTTTTGAAGTACTTACATCTTCTAAAGGTACATATCCCGTTACCTTTGTTTCATAATTTGGAACTTCTGTCTCAACATTATTTCTGTTTGTCGATATTGTGGATGTTTCAATTGCTGATGTGAATTTGACCCTTACATTATCTGTACCCATTTTCTCTGCATTGACATTATTTTCAGTAGTAGTAGGATTTTCATAATAATCTGTTTTACCTACAATAGTTGTGTATTCTGTTTTAGTATCGTCGAGTCCCTTTGTAACATGCTGCTTTTCCGTAAATTTAGTTTGTTCAGTAGTTGATAAATCATTGGAAATTACGCTATTAGTTGACATATGATACGACACGTACGAAGTTGATACATGTCCATAATCATCTTTACTATCATTCAAAGGTGTAGGTTCTGTCGATTCCCAAGTATCCCGTAGACTATTGGTTTTAAAACTGATAGTAACATCTTTCTCGGAAATCATTTCAGTAGTTCCAGTGCTTGATACCTCAGAAGTTTTATAGCTAGTCTTGTCTTTTGTGTTAAAATCGTTTGTAACCATCGTCTGATCCGAAGTAATATCTGTTTCTTTTGCTAATTTAGTTGACTCAGTGTTGTAAGTTACAACATCCATCTTGGTGTTGGTATGAGTTTCAGTGGACATTGATAATAATTCTACTGTACTAAGATATTCTGGCCTTTTTGTGGTAAAATTACTTATCAAGTTCTCATCTGAGTTAGTTGTAATACTAACATCGTCATTTTTTTCTAATGTGACTTTTACACCTATTCTTTCTGTATAATTTTCATCATATTTTTTATCTAAAACATCATCTTTTTCAGTTGATTTTATACCACTTATTAAACTGTCAGTATTCGTAAATGAACTACCTGTAGAGAATACGGCAGTTTTCTGAGTTATTGGAGTGTATTTTGAATAATTTGTTTCCACATTTTCTGTTGTTAATATATCTGATCCAGTCATTCCATTGGTATATTCCGTTATTTTTTCTGTATCTTCCTCGGTAGAAACTTCAACTTTTGTATAATCGTTAAAATCAGTTGTTGTTAATTGATTACTATCAATTGTCTCAGATGTTGTCATGTAGTCGGACTTTTGTGCGTACATGTCCTTTATAGTATTAGTTGTACTGTCTACAATAAAAGCATTTTCAGTACTTATTGCGTTATCATCTATAGCATTTGTAGGTAATTTTAGATTATTTGTTGAAGTAGAGACAATTTCGGGTGTCGAAGTGTATGCAGAATTTTCTTTATAAGTTTTAGTAGTAATTATATTCTTCTCATTGTCTGTTTTAGACGAAACTGTCATGAATTCGGTATTAGTCCAATCTTTTGTATTATCTTTTTCATACATTGTATGTTTTGTGCTTGAAAAGATCAAACTATTCGTTGATATAATATCAGTAGCATAGGAGGGCACTGTTGTAAATTCTGTATCAGCGTAGGCCGTTGTGGGATTTGGCGTTTTCGTATTTCTTTCCTTTACTAAATCTGGGTTTAAATTAATATCAGTAATAATTGAAGTTTTGTAATTAGGCGTCGAATGCGACATTGTTGTGTATTCCGTATTTACAGTGCCTTTAAATGTATCTGTATCATCTTTTTCGGAACTCGGTAGTTCTTCAAATTTTACTTTGGTTGTATCTGTTTTATATGCTTCTGTATGAATGTAAATGTTGTCGTCTGATATTTTTGTACTTACATCCGGAACAGTTACATAATTTGATTTATCTGTATACAATTCAGTCGTGACTTGTGTGTTTGAATCCGTCTGAGTATCTTTATAATTGTCACCTGGTAATTCTGTACCTACATCCGAGATAGTTGCATATTTCAATTTATTTGTAAGTGATTCAGTCGTCACTTGAGTGTTTGATTCCGTCTGAGTATTAAAATAAATGTTGTCATCTGGTAATTTTGTACTTTGATCCGGGATAGTAATATAACTCGACCTTTCTGTATTCGATTCACTTGACACCTGTGTGCTTGAATCCGTCTGAGTACTTGAACTTGAATGTATAATTTTAGTATACTCCGTCGTATTTTTGAAATCAGTTATATCTAAATCTGTTCCTGATTTCGTTGTAGGAAATTCTTGTACGGTTTTTGCAGTTGATATTGTATATGTTGTAACACCCTCTTCATAAGTACTACTTTCAAAAGGCTTAGTAGTAACTTCTGGTGTTTTTGTATACTGCGGTTTTTCCGTGGAATTATCAATAATAAAATCTGGATTCAAATGACTCTCAGTTGTAATAATAGTAGTTCGGTTATCAAATGAAGTGCTTTTTGGATGTGTTTTATCCATTTTTTCTTTTCCCTCTTTTGGTAAATATACACTTGAGTAATTATTATGCATTTTTCTTTGATTTTCAGCAGTTTTAACACTTTTATTATCATTTACTTGTTTTTGTGAACCACTTGTTTCTGTTCGTTTTGGAATAGGCTTAATAGTACTTTCTGAATGTATTGTGCTACTGCTCGGTACGAGTTCATATGAGTCTAATGTTGGTGCTTTGTTTTCATTTTTATTCAATGAGTTTACTTCAGTCACTTCAGTACCATTACTTGTGGTTGTTGAACTACTCGTTGCAGTTTCATAAGCGTTAGTTTCGCCAGATAAAGTCGTTAAAGTTGGTAAAGGTAATGTTTCGGTACTTTGTGATATTTTGCTTGCAATTTTATTGTCTAACTCAGTAGTGTCTGTGTTTCCTAAATTTGGCGTTGTTATTTCACTTTCAGTTGTATACATATACGATGTGTCACTACCACTAGGCATTGTTGTAGTCGTAACAAATTTATCAATGTTAGTGTAATTTTCAGTGTCTGTAACTAATGTAGAGTCAGTCGTCATAGTATTGGAGTATGTTTCGGTTAGTGAAATGCTTTTAGTTTCTTCATCTGTTAATAAGAATGTAATAATAAAATAGTTAATTAATTATAACATGAAATCATTAAATGACAATAAAATTATTAATTTAATTAATTTCTTGTTTAAAAATATAAATAAACATACTTAAATGCATGCTGAACTTTAAATACCCTGAACAATTATATTACCCAAAATAATAAAATAAAGTATGGAAAAAGAAACAGAAACAAACGAAGTAAGGGGGTGAGAGATCATGCTTGTAATCTCTTAAAGGAAGTATGTTGATAGAATAGAAGAAGAGATGCATGCAAGAGCAGATATTTATAAGCCAATCAATATTACGTGTAACGTTCTTGACCTTTTTGAGCTATAATGTAGTGATTAAGCTCAAATACACATTTGAAAGCCTGAACCGTTTACTACTAAAGAAAAAACAAAAGTTATAATACAAACATCTTGATACAAGTTCTACACAAAAATATCAAATTCACTTGTCAGTCGGGTCTGCCGAATGAATAATAACCAGTACTTTGTGGCGTTTTATCGGACAAAATGGTACGCTGAAAATTATAGCAACAACCAGTTCAATTGGAGTTAGTTTTGCTATTCACATAAAATAAGATGTAGACTTCCTAGCAATATAGTAGGAGTCTACGGTACGTCAAATGTAGAAATATATTATAAATACAGAGAACAGTTTTAACCGATACCGTTGTTTATCTTCATAAAACGTTTTCTTTAGATAAACACAATAGTTTAATAAATTAGCAAAGTTAAACTTTATTATTAGATAAATAGTATTAACCAGCGTAAATAATTACGTCGTGTATTACTCACTTTCCATGCATGCCCCAGAAAATGGATCGCAGGGGACTCCGGGTCGACAATGTGCGCAATTCGTTGCCGGCTTATCACCTGGGTAGAACAAAATTATTATTTATTTATAATAAAAAGTTTTCATATTTAGTATATGTGAGGTGAAACAACAAATTATATTTATATTATCTGATTAGCAAGTAGTCATAAATGTATAATGAATACGATTATCTAAATAAAGAACAATAAGGTAAGGCCAATGTTTTAAATAAAACATTTTTAAATTTAATAAAGTACTTAAGGTGGTAGAACTCTATAAAGTTCGACTCCGGCGGCACCACCGCCACGCCTATTTCTGCCATATAACAGCAGTATTAAGTACTGCTGTGTTCTGGTCTGAAGTGTGGGGTTTGGTAGATATACCTACTTATCCGAGGCGTTCCAGCTGTCCTCAGGGTTGGCAACGCATCTGTGGTCAGCCTCAAGTAGGACCTTGATCTTATATAGGGTTGATTACAGATGTCCATGGCCGGCAGTTGCCACTTACCATCAGGTGGACTGCATGCTCGTTTGCTACTAATAAATATAATATATATATAGGGTCTCTCTTAAGTTCCTCTGCTACTCCTGAGATTGAAGATGGCCACTTCATGCGTAAGCAAGTCTGCATACGCACCTTTCCGCCGACACAAATATCGGCGTTATTTAAGAAGTATACATACTAAAAATAAATTATGTATAATGATGTAGCAACGTCTCACACCTGATTAATATTGCGTTAGGTAATTACTTATGAACTTGACTGTTCACCTAAACCATTAAGATATCTGGCTATTTTTTGCTTGACAAAATGTGTGCTGTTTTCTGGTTTGAAGAGCGTTGTTCTTGTACCTAACACTTGTGTAGTGACACGAGACTATTAATATTTGTAGCAAAGCACATGGGCGCAGCGAAGGCGAAAATCGGTTTCTTCGGAGACAACGTAGGTACTATACACAAAAATCCGTTTTACCTTCCATCCGACCATCTAAGAGCAAAGAGGCACGCTTGTGTATGGTAAGCCCGTCGTTTATGATTTACGTTGCTCTTCATGGTTGTCAGGCTTATGGACCAACTACATTTTATTCATCCATTATTCTATTATACACCATCAAAACAAATTTAACTAGCTTCATATAAGTAATGATATTATTACTTTCGGCCATATCGATCGTTATATACTTAAATCGTTGTATAAAATATATGTAGGTAACTGTGTTGAGTGCATGTAGTTATCTATGTGAAAGTAAGGTAGGTAGGTATGCCCTTGGTGGAAACAATATAAATACCACCAGCAATTTGGTGTTTAAAATTGTGCTGGCCCTGAGGCATGTGAATCAGACCGTCAATTCATTATGACACTTATTTTTTGCCTTCTAAATCATTGACTGATAAAAATTGTTTTTAGAGTTCTATTGTAACATCGAATTCATTAATGGTGATTACTCCAATTTATTAAGGCGGCGCGTTACAAGATATGCAATAGGTAACGGAATCTAGGGTGTTAATTAGAAATAGGTATATGTGATTAAATTGTGGTCGTGAATTGAACTGTATCCCACGCGGTATTGTAGAGAAGCATAGAAATCATTTGTATGAGCACCGCCAAACCTGGATCCCTCAGGAATGAGAATATCAATGATAATTTAATTAATTGGTATTAAAAGTTGTGTTCATAATCAACTCCAGATAAAATCAACCTAACCAGAGATTGGCTATAAATGCGTTGCTATCCCTGAGTTTTTAAATAATGTCTCGGGCCAGTAATTCCTCTACACCACACCCTTAAAACATTCGCGCTAATAACACACAACATAAATGTAACCGTTGGTGATAACATGACATTGCTGTTATTATGCGGAAATAGGTGTGGAGGTGGTGCCGCTGGAGTTGAACCACACAGTGTCTATGACCTCTTGTAGCATAAGTTATCTACCTAACTTGAAGCCAGGGTCAGCCTTAGCCATCTAGGCGCCCTGGGCCAGTCACTCATTTAGCGACCCAAGCAAATCACACATTAGGCGCCCCGGGCTATTTATTGAAGATATTCCGTTTTTTAGACATGCGTTGGCGCACCTGCTCCCTTTGTACCTTGTCGCCCTGGGTGACCGTCTGGGCACTGCTTGAACCCTTAAGATCTTTATAAAGTAAGTAATTGTGTACATGCGACAATAAAATACAAACCCTGCCGTACAAAAACCACGCGGTCACGCCTTTAAAAAAGATAATCACTTAAACTGTGAAACCTGTAACTCGTTCAGTTCTATAGAGCTATGTACCTATACAGTGTTGTAGGTATTAAGCTGTTTTCCTCTAGTCGAATTAAGCTCGTTCCAATTATCCACGGTAATCCCGCGCGGCGCCCGCGTGAGATAGCCGTCGGTAATCTACTTACCCCACGCGATTTAATATAGCGCTCAATGTCCCATTAAAATATTTACTTAATTTGCTTTGTAGGCGTAGTTTACTTTTAAGGGGAAAAGTGGATAAAGTTTACAATCTAAATTAGAAGCGACAAGAAGTAGTACTGAGTTGTAGGATATACTTTAATGTCAAATTTATGTCATTTACCTCATTGGAATGCTTACTTAATTGAGGCTTGGACATTTTTTCAACCGCGTCCAGTTCAACAATTGACTACATTGAGTGGTGACACCGTTTCTGGGTTATAAAGAAAACGATATAGCCACGTGATAAAAAACATTTGGTTTTGTAAGTTAGTACACATTATCTTAAAAAAATAACAGATTTTATTGTACCTAGTTGTAATTTTTGTGACCGTTTTTATTTGTAAGAGAATGAAAAACAGCTAAATACAGATAAAGTTTTTCAACTTGATCCAAAAGTCTAGGAGTTTTCTGAAGTTTTTACTTGACGTCGCTAAAGGCAGTTGATTTCCTAGCGGTAGATATTCCGTAATTTAATAACAATTTAACAATATACTGTAACAGAAATAAAGGACATACTACCAATAGTAAAAGATATTCTTCTTTATCGTTTCTGTCGACATTACTTGCTCTTAGGCCATTCTCGATTGGATCAAAGCGAATCCAACTATCGATAAGAACCTACTTCAAATCAAATCGGTAAGTGGATACTCTACGTTCAGCTAAATCATTATTTTATTAAGGATCTGTATGGCCTTGTTACTTAGGACTATAATCATTATTTTCTTATAATTTGTTTTAACTATGTAGATTACAATAATTGCGGTTAAAGCAGACTTTAATGAGTTTTCTGGAACTTGCGACTTTAATCTACATACAAACCGATTTTTAGTTCAGT
>DWLZ01000072.1:0-14515 GCA_018251995.1 Urbanus velinus | reverse complement strand
GTGGAGTATGCTCCATGCCTCTCTCAGTTGTGGGAGAAGACCCGTGCCCAGCAGTGGGACATAAAAAGGGTTGCGGCGATATCTATGGTGTGAGGATTCAGCTGGGTGGATTTACCTAGCATTCTACCACCTTTAAAATCAATAACTTGTGATGTTTTTCCGTGCAATTAGCAAGCAGTGATAGTTACTTTAAAAAATCCGAGCTCCTTTTCTCGGTCATCCTTCACTTGGGGTCCCAAGTATTAGATACCAAAAGTTATAATTGTAATACTATGAGGGCAGTTATTACTATTTTCAATAATTGTCATGTCATTATTACTTCTACAAGTACTTGCTCATCATTATAATTAGGAATGTGCTTAATGGAATGCAATACATGTGATTATTTCAATCATTTAGTAACTAGGAATTCCATATATATGACGAATATTGTTTGTCTGGTCTTAGAAATTACTATTACCGCTATTAAATGTTATAGAGAAGTAACACAAAATTCCAATGCATATTCCTCCTTCGTATTATGTTTATCCTCAATATTTACTACCTGCAATTGATGAATTAAAATAAAATTGAGTAAACAACTATGATCAGGTCTATTCTACTTTTGATCACCTGGCCATTTTGATCACATTGACCACCTGGGTAATCAAAGTGGAATAGATCTTTGATTCATATGATATGTTATTTCTTTGAATCAACTTACTGATATAAAGAGATTTTAAAAATCTTAAATCATTATTTCAATAAGATAATATGTTGTTTAGGTAGTTTTTAAGACATGGACTAGTTTCATATGCATATCAATAATACTTTGAAATAACTTTGTTTAATATGTGTCCGCTGTGTGCCTTTGTCAGGTACTCGGGTATAATAAAAGAAAAATATATTTTTATTGTCGATAACATAAAATTCATCACACCCACGGCCATCTTCACTGTCTTTTGTCCTTGTAACATAGAAATGACTTGAATTGAATTGATTTGACGACCCGGATGGCGCAATGGTTAACACGCCGGACCGCTAATCCGAGGGTCCTGGGTTCGATTCCCAGCGAGGCGAAAATTTGAATGATGAGTTTAAATTTTCGTTCTTGGTCTGGGTGTGTGTCCTTGTCTTGTGTGTTGTCCATGGCACTCACGACACAGGAGAAAATCCTACTGTGAGGCTATGAGTGTGAAGGTTATTTATTTATTTTTCTTTATTGCGTCACGTGGTTATCACATCATAAGGGTGTTACAAACTTAGATACAGTGGCATGAAACCCTGTAAGGGTGAAGCAGTTTAATTAATTATAATTATAGGCTAATGTAACAATAATTTAAATGTTTCAATTAGTATTTGTTACGAGTACGATTTACATTTTATAAGATAGTGATAAATATAATTACAATTTAAAATGTAATGGACCAATATAATAATAAAAAAATAATGTAAATATTGGTGAATCATTATTATCAATGTCAACTTAAAGCTAAATGGAGATATTAATATTATAAGCTTTTGCGCGCGGCTTCGCACGTATTTAATTAAATATAAACCTTCCTCTTAAATCACTTTATCTATTAAAAAGACCGCATCAAAATCCTATTAGCGGTTCATTTTTGATGCGTTTTAAATATCTATGCATACATAGGGACGGACAGCATAAACGACTTTGTTTTATACTATGTAGTGATAGTGATATTGGTGTCATCATGGGTTTCGAGTTTCAATAACAATTTCTAGAATGTAATTTTTATTTATGACCGCTATGAAGAATGTAATCTCCTACATATGCACCAATACCGATGTAGTCTCTATCTTAATAGTTTTTTAATTGCCATTGTAATTAAAATCTTAATTAGGAATTGTTGTGGTGTGTTGTGCTTCCAATGCTCTGATATAGTGTTGCTAGTCAGTTTTTACATACTTAGTATATTTTTAAACATGTAATATTACGACAGTACAGTATAATGTACCTATATAGTTAACAGTAATCAGTTAAACACGTTAATTTATTGTTTCAAGTTTCGCAAATGATATGTAACGAATTAATAATTCCGGATAAAGCTGATAATAAGTTGCCACATGCTGCATTGCTTTGTTTTTGTTAGTATCTGTTAAAGATAATATGAATTCAATATGGATAGGAATATGGTTCAATTGCTCTTAATTCATGTTATGTTTATTATAGTTATAACAACTATTTTTGCCACCTACATAGTTTAGGTTTTTTTTTCTTTGTACTTCATAAAACAATCACCATATTTTTTAAACTCTGTTGTAGGTACCTACTTACCAAAAATATTACCTATTTATTTAGTAATGTGTACAATAAATGTTGTCATACTTGTTATGAGGAGTGGAACTCACTTCCACCTTCGGTGTTTCCCGGTACATATAATCCGGAATTAGTCAAGTCAAGGGTGAGTAGGCTCTTTCTAGGCAAACGTGCTACATCCTAGGCTGCATCTTACTTAACATCAAGTAAGATCGCAGCCAAACTTAAGCCTATTAAAAGTAAAAAAAAAAATACTAACGTTCCTTTTTTATTATCCTACAGCATTATGAGGTCTACCTACAGCTAGGATCGCCATCGATGCTAGACAGTTACCCAATAGTGAATCGGTCCTCCGACCGAAGGTACCGTCTTATTGCACCAACTTGCGACTTCTACCTACTGTATACATTGTAGAATTTTTATAAGTTTAATGAATGAACGTAAGGAGCATCAGGTAGTTCCTAAGATAACATTACGAAGCTTAATTCCTATTGTACATTTTCTAAGAAAAGACTCGAGTGCTTGGACCAGGCACTTAGTCATAATTGAGCAGGTAAAATTTTTAATCTGACTTTATGTGACCATTGTTCTAGAAACTTATCGTTAAACCAATAATAGGTGCCGATCTTTTAACAAATAGTAGGTACTTAGCTATTTATGATTTTTTCAACTTCCGGGATTCACAGGTAAAGATAGGATGCGAAGAATATGTAATATTAAGTAAGGTAATATCATAAAATGTACAGTAAATTGTTAACAGATGCGCGATGTACGACTACATTCTCTTAACTACTACGCGATAAATTTAATTGTCAATTTTATGTCTACAATAATAAATAATCTTAATAATAATTATATGGACAAGGGAACGTGTAACACTAATTATAGTCGGATAAGATTTAGATAACAAAACGATATAAAGGAAAATACATAGCTGTATAACATTGAAACAGAGTTAACAAACAACCGACCAAATCATGAACTCAACTCGCAAAACTACACTGAAAAGAGAATGAAACAAAAACCCGCAAACCGCCAGATTAAAAGCCGTCAACATCACAAGTAAAGGGAAAAACAATTCGCGGTCTGAAAAACAAAACTACTCACTGAAAGGTCCCCGCCGTACTCGACAGCCGCGATCACCACTCGACTACACGCGCGGCGTATCGCGTATTAGGAGGCACCGAAGCGCCGAAACGCCGGCAGTGCAATGACGGGAACGCACGATACACCGAATAAATACGAAATTTCAGTACGCACTGTGTAGATAAAGCACTTTTCCACGAAACCGTATGGCGTGTGGAACTTTGATACTAATTCAATCACTTGTTATGGTGCACGTCGCGGCGTTCATTGCACTTTAATGTACGCGAACTGTTACGATAACCTTACTACTCATTATTGTGTAAAAATTTACGACAATTTGCGTAAACCACACGAGTTCAACTTCGTTACACTAATTACATGTCACGGCAACATAAAAGGAATGGTATCAACTTTTATATCTCAGAATCGAGATCTTTTTGTTTCTATACCGCACTGTCACATCATCAGGGCACCATAATGATAATAAGATGACTAAACATAGTATACTGGTAGTAGTTAAAATATGAATACGACGTATTGTTTAAAGGTAAGGCACTATCATTTTCCAGACTTTGTGACGTTCGCTTACGAAGGAAAGCGTAACGCACAGCACTGTCGCGGTGAAACGCCGAGCGTGTAATGACACGGCGATAGCATACAGCCGATAATGAACAGCTGACTGGGCGATAGCGATGTTTATATCGTGGGACGACTTGCGTAGAACGTGCTGCTAATTGTGAACTGTGCTTTGATGCGTACGACCGTTTCAGACTGGTTTTCAGATTGCTGTAAATGAATCGTAGGGAAACGTAGGGGTTGGAAAGTCGGAAGTTGTTGTACCTATATGCTTTTACGTTCGTGCCTAGTTAATAAATTAATGTAGATTTCTTAATTATTGTTAATCAAAACATACAGACTTGTATCATAAAGGTAAATAACATTCATTGTCAATGTTATATATAATGTATAAACATAATATTTTTAAATGCTTACCTATTTTAAAGCATTTTTCCTTATATGTTTATTTTATTGCATAGAAGTTTAATAGACAAGAAATTACTAACTCTAACTTTCCAACCCGAGTCTGCTATGATCATCATTGTTAACATCATTATTATCCAACTCTGAGAAGAGTCTCCTGTAAATAAAAAGAGATTAATTTACCAAATCTAGAAAGGGTAGCCTTGGTTATGGGCAGATTTGGTAGATTTTACAATTTCAGTTAAATATGTAGATTATCTTCCTCGTGACCATTAATTATTTAATTTGTATACGCAGAAAAACAAACATCTAATATTTCTGTTTGCAATATCTAATATGCCTGTAATTCTAGTCCAGTCCAGTCCTAGAAAATACTAGAAAGTGATATAAAACGTTAAAACCTAAAAAGCTAATATTACGGGGAGGGGTCGTCGGCGCGACAGTTGTTGGTTCGACCACCCGATCCGGCCAATCAATACGAATGAATAAATCAACTGTTGGTCTTCGTAACAGGAATATAAACTAAAATATACAAAATTGTATAGAACATCGATACGGAGCGCATGTTGTAGTTTACCTAGATCGTAAATGACAAAGTTAAACAACTTCCAGTGTAGTCGGAACTTGGATGGATGACCATGATGAACACTTCCATGTTTCGGAAGTAATTAAGCCATCAGTAATAGGTATTATCTTGGGCTGATAGTCTTTCAAACTTGTTGCAAGCCTTACAGGCAAATTAAACGGAGCAAAGGTGGTAGAACTCTATGTAGTTCGACTCCGGCGGCACCACCGCCACACCTATTTCCGCCTTATAACAGCAGTGTAGCGCTGCTGTGTTCTGGTTTGAAGGGTGTGGTTAGGGAGACATACTTATCCGAGGCGTTCCAACTTAGTCCTCAAGGGTAGCAAGGCATCTGTAGCCGATCTGATGTAGGACTGTGATCTTATCTGGAGTTGATTGTAGATGTCCATGGGCGGCAGTGGCCACTTGTTATAAGGTGGACTGCATGCTCGTTTGCTACTTCCATTATATAAAAAGAAATGTTTCACAGTTGAAGTGGAGTCATGGTTCCTCCCCGGTCTTACCATAGTTACTCTACGTACCGCCGTTTCACGCTACCTTACAATCTGCATTATTCGTTTGGTTCGAGATATTCTACGCGTTATACGTTATATGCATAACGGTAATAGAGTAAACACGATAAGTTTTATTTATTTAAATATCATATTATTTATGTAGAACTGCTCCAAATTTAAAGGGTCTCGAAAACATAACGCTTACTAGATCGAATTACTTTATCTTTTTACATTCATAGCCCAACTGTATGATTTTTTCTTGTGTCGTGGACGCCATGGACACCCAGACCCAGAAAAGAAATCTAAATTCAATAAATCATTCAGATGTCTATCTGGCCGGAAATCGAACCTGGGATCCATTGCGCGTCAGACTGGTATAGTAACCATTCCACTACGCGGGTCGTCAAACAATAATTAAATAAATAATGATTATCTTAATAATGTGACAGTTCTGTCTAAAGTATTTATGATAAACTCTAGATAGGTATGGTACCTATGTCTTATCTGATTTGGGCGATCGTTGTAAATGCAATAGCCACCTAACTATTAGCATACCTGTTTGATAATCATACCACTTTATATGATAAATCAAGATATATTTATTATGTAAAATTATTAAATATAACTAAGCTTTTTTGAATATATTCGTTTATCGCGTCCTGTTCTTCGTTACCGGTGTAAGGAGTAAGCAAAGTTGTTCATAAGTACCAACAACTCGGTTGAATCAAACTTTCAGGACAAGGGTAAAATCCTCCAATGCGTAAATACTTTCAAGGAAAAATACCATTATTAACGTACGTACGACTACGACTTAGGTAAACGAGCTATATTATGAATATGTAACATACTTCGCTCCGAATATTTTTGTGACGTCTGAACATAATAGGATGTGATGTCGCAATACAAAAACTATGAAACCTTATCACTATGCTTTTTAAATTAGCCAAAATATAGAATAACACTATGCTGGAAATTGCAATTGCGTAGTACGTAATAGGACTTTGTCATTACTAGCTGATCCCCGCGTTAAAAAAGTAAAAAGGAATACAAACATAGATAACATCACGGGCTCCCGCGACGGCGGCCGCGTGCGCGTGGCGCGCGCGCTAGTGCTTTTCCAAAATTAAAGTAGCCTATGTTACGTCTTAGACCTTCAACTATCTACCAGTGAAAGTCCCATCAAAATCGGCCCTCGTTTAGATGATTAGCTCAACCAAACAGCAGACAGACAGCCGAAAAAAAATTGCATTTTCGTTATAGTTATTGTGTATACTTTCAAATGAATTGAGTAAAAAAATGTTATTTTGAAATTACAGAAAGACACTTCAATTTTATTTATTTGTATAGAATGTATAGAATAGATATAAAATGCTGGTCGTATAATAGTTTATAAAATTGAAGTAGTAAACGAGTATACAGGTAATCTGTCAATAACATATGTGGTTACTTACTTCAACTTTATTGGTAGATTTTACTTGAAAATGATCTCCGATGCGTTGCCACCCCTTAGGACTAAGACGTTATATAATCAGTACTTACTCACGTTCAGATAACCACACTTAACTTATTTATTTCTTTGTTTTTATAAGTACGAGTAAATATCGACATTTGAAAAAAAATGTCACAGTCTCTGCGAGTTTTTTAATAAAATCCTAAAGTAACAGAATTTATTTTAATAAAATTAATATCTAATATCATATGAGTATCATAGCCAATTAATATTGGGATACTTAAATTAATATCTAAGAATCCTAATATTCCAATTTTACCACAAACTAAACCTAATTTTAAGTGTAGTAATAAAGCGGTGGACCACTCAAGATAACTTACAAACCTCTAGACTAAACCAAGTCTCGAACAGATTCAATCAAATTGTATACGAAGTTATGGATAGGAGTATTAATCATAATACTACGTGATAGTGCCCAAAGTAACTTTGTACAAGTTAAACAGGATTTGTGTAGAACCTCTCTAAGTCCAGTTGCGCTCACGATATGCATATGTATGCTACATCATCTTAATTTAGCTGTGATTGAATATTAATGGGATGATATTCATAAATGTAATAGTACGTTAAATTTAAATAAATACTACCTCAAATAAACTTTTACCAGTGAAACATTGCTGCAAAAAAATAGCGTAGACATATTTTCTTCACGTATAAGCACGTAAAACATACCGTAAAAATATAGTAGCGCTTACCTTTGATAGGCAGAAAAGGATGGTGGTGTCGCCAAAGGCGGACTCTAAAAGACTTCTACCACCTTTAGGTAGATTACAAAGAGTGAACTCCAATACATTAATAAAATATTAAAAAAAACACTTTAATACTAATATTTTCTTTTTTCACAAAATTTATAGTTGTCTTAAAACCACTTTTGGTTTAGTAAAGCTAAGAAGCTTTATACTTAGGGGGTATAATGGCAAAGTACCGTGGATCACTTTGGCTGGAACACAGGTGGACGCAACGCTAGCGTTTGAATATTTGATGTATCGCCTTAACGCTTCGTTGCTATAATAATTTGCCTTTTGTTCCCAAAATGGAGAGTATTATTACTAGGTATAAGTACATCTTGTATCTTTTGTATTGAAAGGACTTCAGACATTTTGGTTGTTCTTGCCATTCTCCGTACGCCAATTCATTAAAACCTTATTTCAGCAGATATTTATAAAACGTGCTAATCAACAGAGTAGATAAACAGGTTTAAAAAACATCTGATGACGAAAGAGTGTTTCTGATATTATTCATATTAGCAACAGTAGTAGTGTCTTTCTAGTACACTTTAGTTCATTTACCTATTTAATAAAAACGATACCTTATTTTTCTATGATTTTGAAGTCAATTTATAAGTGAAAGTCACTTACTCATATCATTAACATTATATCATTGTACATACTTGATAGTAATCAATTATACATACTATTCATGGACGCATGTTTTATCACTAGCCGCCAAAATAGCCAAAATATCGAACATAGATATGACAAGAAGGTTCATTACCCTTTTCAGGATCTAAGACCTCATATTTATTTGGTCATGACAGAAAATGTGCGGCTTCCAAAATGGATCTCATTTCATTACAGTAACTCTGAGTCTCTGGTGTGGGAATTGTAGCGTAAAAAAGTAATGCACTCGTTTATACTCCGCTCAGCAACGACACTCCGCATTCAGAAGGGCTACTGGGCGAATGACTCCCGCGAGACTTTAAATGAGCCATTACCCATTACATAATTCACTCGGGCGTTCGACCTTTTGACCGGTTTTGTCTAAATATAATTAATCTTTAACAAGTTTGAGAAAACGGATGCGTTAAGGCATACATAATTAAACGCTGACGAGGGTGTTTTTGTCAATGTTTACGTTAATATTTAAGCGCTTTGTCCTGAGCGGTGGTGTTAAAACTTTGCCATGTTTTCGTAATACATATATCTATTTAGGTTGTAAAGATAAACTTAATGGAATACTTTAAGTAAGTGGGTACTAGTATTTTCACTGTTTCACAAGTGTTTTAGATTGAACAAACTTGTGCGCAAACAATTTTGATTAACGAAATAGATTCTAATATTTTCATTCTCTAAAAACACGTAAGAATCTTAAAAAGTCCTTATTACTTTTCAGTAAAAGTCCTTCAAGTGTTGCTCAGTATTTCCAAGATCAGATTGTATAGATAGACATGCATATTCTGTAAACATATTTTAATACTTTGTTTATTTGCATGTAAACTTGACCTTCTTAAAGTTAACTTGTAAACGTAACTTCGTTTTGAGATTGCTAAGTGTGAAATTGCAAAAAGGCACTTTAACTCCATTCATTTGTATAGATAAATAACGAAAGCCCGTAGTATATTAGTGTCGACCTAAATACTCCGCACTTACTAAATCCTATAGTCCATCAGACAGGGATCAATACGATGCAAACTAATGATTTATCAAACGAACCCCACAGCGGCTCCCGAGTGATTCAATCAGTGCGGTTTTGCTTTTGACACGCGTAACTGGTACCCAAATAAATTGCATTAGAATACGTATTCTACTGAAAGTGACTATTTAATTAATTGATCCTAACTCGTTAATGATACATATTATTCGTAACCTGGACAGATCTTCAAAATAAAATCAATGATTCTGAAGCAATGATTTTTTTGTGAAATTGACATAACAATTATCTTAACCCACCCTATAATTACCAAAATAAATATATTGAAATTGACATACCAATTATCTTTAACCACCCTATTATTACTTAAATGAATATATTACTAAGAGATGTACTACAAGAGAAAACATTAAGCCTTAGGCAGTTAGCAAGATATTTCCGTGCGATAGTGCCCCTCTTTGAATCATAACTACTTAAAAAAAACTATATTTTTAACCAGAAAGATTGAAGGTCACTTCGACCAAACAATCAAATAAATATTGCGAAATGTACGCAGACTGAGCCACAATAAAATATTTTCAGACAAAAGGCTACGGGCAGAAAAAAGATTTTATTTATGGAGATGTAAGTTTATGAAATCCTTTTATAATCTCCACAGAATAATATCCCGGCTCTGACGTGAAGCCTCACGACTTATATGATTTATGTTTTGAAGAGAATGTTTTATAGTTGGGATTAAGTCTCTAACTAGCTCTTGGCAAGAACATCGTATTCCTGACATTATGAATAGCATTTTTATATTATTTCTCTGGAATACAATGATATATGTACAAATGCTAAGTAAATAGCTAATAAGTTCCATGTATAGATATTAAACATGACTCGGCATGAAACCATAAAAAATAAACTAAACCCAAAATTCTTCTCGTAGAATCTATTCAGAGTGGTCGTGACTGTGATGATGAGGGCATCGAGAGTATGACGTTGTCCTTAACAAAAGCTGCAGCTGTTTTTGTGCATTAATCCTCTATCAATGTCGATCAGAAACTAACATCATGAAATTATTTTGTGTCTATAATAATCTATCAACTAATGTATATTTTTCTTATAGTAAAAATATAACATTACGATCTCATGTACGATATATAGGTAATATCATTTTTTACACACACACATATATGTGTACATATCTGTATATATACCAGGAAAGGAAGGAAAAAATACCGGGAAGCAAACTCACTATGGATTCTAATAGAATAATACTCAATTTCCTTTATCAGGCATTTATTGAACCGCAACACACCGATGTCAAGACGACCGACATCTTCGCTAGTCACCGACAAGTTGGGGAAACGGGCAACCCTTCCTACAATGGAAGTAAATAATTATTATCCTAGCCTATTTAATATAACAGGAATATTCATCCTAACATGCCGTTTTGGAACGAATTCATAATTAATTCACAAATGGAAAGATTGGTGTTTTTTTAGACATTTTCATATTTTTTCATTCTACAAAAATACTCTTATTAGTAAAATAGAACTGTAGGGTTCGTAACAACGTGGCGTTAAAGGGAATAATTGTTTTTTACATCATACATATTTATTTATTTACTTATTATTTTATTCCATGTAAGTATCTACCTACATGGAACATGTATATTTGTATAAAGTTAAACCCCGTATAACATTATGCTATATCGTTGTTTAGAACTATATTTTTATTCAATACCTGACTGAAACTTTGTCGCAGAACATGCAATACACTCATGCATACTTATACAATTGGGTATCGATAGATAAATCGAAAATTATGGTTTGGTTTTAGCTACCACACTCACATTAGATACTCGTTTCCATAAATATGCATGGGAATTCCCGCTACGTGGCGTGCTGATTGCGACGGACGCCACAAACAATATTGACTGCGCGCTCCGTGGAGATTATACCGAATATCATTTCCGTGAGCCCGCGATGTATCCAATACCGTTTAATATTGTGATGTGTAGCACCCCTAGGACTCATCGGCATCATTTGAAGTCATGGTTGTGTTTTTGTATGTGCGATACACGATAGTTGAATTCTGCTTGGGACAATTCTGCGTTTACTATTTATGATGTAGACTGCTTTTACATTTCGATCGACCATGGAGTAAAGTTTTGTAAGTATGAAGAAAAATTTTACTAAAACGAATCAAATTTTACCGAGATACCTAATTATAACAAAAACAATTCATGTAACTTTAAAATAGTGTTTTATTTTGCTTCCTATGGTTTCTGAATCGACGAATGGCTTTTGTTGTGATTGAGCAGTGGCCTTGAATACAGCCGCGTTCATTAGGGTTCCAACAAGAAGACACGCGTCTTCGGCATGAAAAAAGCATTATCCCTCAGAATTCTCTATGATGTTCTCAAGTGTGAGTAAGATCTTTTAACCTTTACCACGTTGGCGTAATGAACTAGCCATTAACATCACTTATTCCGACGCGTGCCTAGCATTACGTCAGAGTTCGTGATAATGGTCATGACCATGGCTCTGAAGTATGTATTTTTTTTAAATCAGGTAGCAAACAATACAGTCCACCTGATGGTAAATGGCCACTGGCGACTATGGACATCTGTAAACAACTTATCAACCCCCAGATACGATCACAGTCTTACCTGAGATCGGTCAGAGATGCGTTGCTACCCCTGAAGATTAGGTTAGAACACCTCGGATAACTATGTTTCCCTCACCAGACCCTTCAAACCAGACCACATCAGCGCTTAACATTGCTGTTGTTTGCTAGACAGAAATAGGTGTGGCGTTAGTACTACCGGAGTTGAACAACAAAGAATTCTAACATCTTTAAATGTATACTACATAAGTTACGCTTCAAGTTAAATAGCGCAATAATAATTTTATTTTCACCCTCACACTACCTCATAACGAGAACAGCCGTAATATATGCATTCTATTTTGGTGTGGCGACATGGGTGGCGGGCCCGCTATAAATCAACACAATTTGTTCCGAGAAATTTGGACTGCCGTCATTTAAATTATGAAAATATACTTTATTCCTAACGCGGATGTTGTCGGGCCGATGTTGGTCGCTACTGGGAATGGGTGGCGTTTATCGATTTATGACGGCTACAAACAAGCACCGCTAAACTTTGGACGGCGTCATTATGGAACGTCATTTGTGTTGACGTTTGGAATCCATCCAATCATTTTAGTTCGGTTCAAAAACTATTTGTGTTTATCGATTTATGACAAAACCAAGCTCCGCTTTGCATTGCGTGGTTATAGGACGTAATGAGTTAACTACTCAAATACGTCCAATAATTTAGGTTTTATTCAAATACGTTATTGATTTAACAGCTTTGATAAAACAAGTTTAAACTTTATACTATGTATACTTTATTTATTTAGTTGACTTTATTAAAATTTAAACCTTATTAATTTTAAGTAGGTAATTTG
This sequence comes from Urbanus velinus, assembly GCA_018251995.1. Lineage (NCBI taxonomy): Eukaryota > Metazoa > Arthropoda > Insecta > Lepidoptera > Hesperiidae > Urbanus > Urbanus velinus. Next base: position 1,773 of record DWLZ01000072.1, on the reverse strand, counting down.
CTGTGTAGGTACCAAACTATGTACCAAAGTGTAGACTGCATCGCAATAAAATATTGTATGTGGAATTTGTTTGAAATTGACACTTTCTTAACATTACTTATCGAAACAATTTTCGTTGTTCGTTGTATGATAGCTTAGACTTAGTCGTAAAAATCTTATGCTAAAACGCCAACCTGAGACAGCGACAATAAACCTTTTGCAATCTTCATATCAGACGTAAATAAAGCATTTTTTACAAATTTTCTGTGCAACAAAAACTACATGTATAATTAAATTTAGAGTAATGTTACTGAATATAAATTGTATATATCTACCTACCTACATAAATACAGGCTATCTATCTGAAAGAGACGGTACACAAATGCCTAACGTTTATAATAATCACGTTGGCAATAGTTCGTAGCCCCATTTAAATAGTGTAGCATAAACTTTAACGAGTCTACGACAATGGCTCACATTATATCAGGTAAGTTTTGTAGAAGTTATATAGTTATACCAACGGATTACCGCCTTATGTGTTTGTAGCATAAAGAAGTTTTTTAGTTTCGATGAAGCGATGCTGATGCTAACTGACTTACACGACAGCCAAGTCCTTCAAGGTTGACATTTGTGATAAGCTTCACACAGTAGATTTTTTTTATAGATTCGAATTACAAGCGAGCATGCAGTCCATCTGATGGTAAGTGGCTACTGGCCCATGGATATTTGTAATCAACCCCAGATAAGATCAAAGTCCTACCTGAGATTGATCACATATGCGTTGCTACCACTGAGGGCTGAGATGGAACGCCTCCGATAAGTATGGTACCCTTACCACACAACTCCTATTATATTTTGGGTTACTAACAAATATGCCTACATGAGCGGATTTAACCTTTTATCATCAGGTGGACAAGAATTGTATGCTCATTTGCTACGGTAATGTTTTGTACATAAAACACAAAGGTACAACCATAATAGTTCCAAAAACTGCTAAATACGTTTCCCTTTTGAGATTAGTCCTTCTGGAACTATTCGCGCGCTCGTTACCGTAATGGCCGCCCCGCCAAAGATAAATTTATTGGATTACGACAAAACCAACCAGCATTAAATTAGAAGAACGACGTGTAATAAAAGTCATGCGGTCGCTACTAAAGGTGTTTTCGCTAATTTGCTGATATATTCGGTATTTTGGGTTCCTGCGCACTGAGCAAAAACAACAAACAAAAGTAACAAAAGCTTCGTTTGTTTTGTATTGGACGTAGTACACGTTTTAGTTAGTAAAAGTTTTATAATTAAAGTTAAAAACTATTAGGTACAACGATTATTCTTAACAAAGAAAAATGCAAAGAAATATAATTATATTTCTTTGCATTTTTCTCTGTTTTACACAAACTAATGTCAAAGGTTTTGTACACTCACAAGAAAATTATAAACATCGAAGTAGACTTGTTTGTTTCCTCCATCAAATTCTTTGAAAGTACCTATTGCAAAAATGAATACCTCTGTCATATTTTGTAGTCATAATATATTACGGTCATCATAGATTTAACGATATGGTTATTTACTCATCAAGACTTACAACTTACATTAGACTTTTCTTTTTAGTCAATTAGCCTAAAAATAAAAGTCCAATGTAAATTGTTAAGAAGTTAATTCCATCCTCGAATTTGCTTGGAGGAAGTACCTACCTATCACATTTGAACGATAGCAATTTCATCTATACAAATAAATAAAATTGAAGTGTCTGTTTGTGATTTCAAAATATATTTTTTTTACTCAATGCATATGAAA
>DWLZ01000071.1:0-14524 GCA_018251995.1 Urbanus velinus | reverse complement strand
AATTATAAAAGAGGGAAGATGATAAACCTATATTTATATCTGTCTTATCAACATAGTATAATAGGTAGCCTCATTTGCATTTTTTAATGAACACATTTAAGTCTGACTCCCCTTCTCTAAGAATAATATTATCTCTGTCTTCACAATAATCACGGATTCACAATAATCACGGAAAAGGGAACCCATTTAGACCTACCTTTTTTTGTTTTATTTAGTACCTACCTACAATATGTGCGTTCATTGTGCGATTCTCATTAGTTTTTTTATATGAGGTCTGTGGTATCCTTACTTAGTCTGTGGGTAAATTTGACAGTTTGACATATTAAATTTATTTCATTTTATCAGTGACAGTTATTGTCAATTGTTTGTTAGTCTAAGAAAAGTTGCGGAGTGAGTAAGGAATTGATAATTGTTAAGAAATATAAATAACAAAATATTACGTTACTTTCGCCAAAAAATTCACGTCATCTTATTTATATATCAGTTGCAGTCAGAAAGATTTATATAACACTTTTCGTAAAGTAAGTACATTTTATTGTTGTGAAATAATTTTGTTTTACTCCATGCAGATGTGCATTTTTAATGATATACATTCAGTATGATGATAATTTATTCACATTGTTATACGTATAAACCTTTGAAATTTATTTTTAGCTAAAAAATGGGTCCACCGAAAAAATTCAAGAAATATGATTCAAAGGGTGGAGGTGAAAGATCAGGTATGTAACCAGCGCAAAAATTGAAATTATACGAATTGATAATTAATTTACAACAAGTTTTAAGCCCTTAAGACATAGAACATCCTCAGGACTTGTAGTTCGACTCCAGCGTCTCCACCGCCACACCTATTTCTGCCTTATAATGGCAGTGTTAAGCACTGCTGTGTTCAGGCTTGAATGGTGTGGTCAGGGAAACAGACTTATTCGAGGCGTTCCATCACAGTCCTCAGGGTTAACTACGCATGTGTGGTCAACCCCAGGTATGACCGTGATCATATCTGGGGTTGATTACAAATGTCCATGGACGGCACTTACTATGGCCACTTACCATCAGGTGGACTGCAAACTCGTTTGCTACTCACATGTTATAAAAAAAAACTCGCTGGTCCCACCAACTTAAGAAGGCTAATGGTAGTGGCTGGATGAGAGCTTGGAGGACCCGAAAAATGGTTACTGGTACCCTTGCACATCTGTAACCAATTCCTTTTAAAACTCATCCATATATGGCAGCATATGGATGAGTTTGAAAACGAACAAAAGTACTAGTTTGATCTATCTTCATTTTATTCATTAATAAATGATTTGCAGGAAAAAAAAAGAAAGTGGAAGAAGACGTTACAATAGATCTAGTGGACGATGATAATCCTGAGAATGCTGGAGTGCCGGGTGCTGCTATGCAAGATGCCGAAAAGAATGACCAAGTTCCTGAAGATGAGTTTGGTGCTAAAGATTATCGGTGAGATATTATGATAAAATATGATCTGGGTATAAAGTGTTCCTTATTTGTTTGTTCTTTAACCGTAATATACTCACACTATTAATACCCTTAAATTATAGTACACCATACAAGTTGTATTTGTGGTTAATAGCCATTGTATATTTTTCCATTTGTATATATTTTCATGCACTCTTAATAAATGGGGACTGGTTATTTCATTTAAAAAAACAATGGTTATCATTACTTATTTAATATTAACCCACTATATAAAATATGGTATGTTTTTGTGTTGCAGGAGCCAAATGGAACTGAAACCAGACAATGCGAGTCGTCCATTGTGGATTGCACCTAATGGGCACATATTTCTAGAGGCCTTTTCACCAGTCTACAAACATGCACACGACTTCTTAATTGCTATAGCCGAACCTGTTTGCAGGTATCTGATTTATGTCAAAATAAGTAAATCACCATGGAAACTATTTAATAACATAATATAACATTTTATTATTATGAAATTACTGACACTAATATGTTACATTTATCTTATCTTAGATATTTCAAATATAAAACTTACATAAATAACAAAAAAAAATTCAGCTGAATTGAGAACCTCCTCCTTTTTGAAGTTGGTTGATAAAATTACAATTATTCATTTAACAAGTTAAATGAAAGTATGTGTTTTAACACAACTGTCATTTTGTAATGGTTGAAGAAAAATTATAAAAATATAATAAATGATCCTGACTTCTTACTGGACACCCTGCATACATAATACAGATACATAAATTCATTAATCCCTTACAATAAATAGTATTTTGACAGTACATGTAATCAGATAATATAACTGTTATAAGTTATTTATATGTGAATTTTATTCCTCTTAAAAAAAGCTTACTTTTTCCAGACCACAACACATCCATGAATATAAATTAACTGCATACAGTTTATATGCAGCTGTATCAGTGGGACTACAGACAAATGACATTATAGAATACTTGCAGAGGCTAAGCAAGTGTGCAGTACCTGCTGGCATTGTAGAGTTCATACAACTGTGCACATTGTCTTATGGAAAAGTGAAACTTGTTCTAAAACATAATAGGTAAGTGTCAAATTTTTTCTTGTATAACTAAAGTATAATTTTCTTAGTAGCATTTTTTTGCCTTTGTAAAGGACAAAATTCTCAACAATCTCAACTAATAATCAAAGATCTCAACTCAATCTACAATATAACCTGTGGAATTCAGGTGGAACAGAATAAGTTGGACATTTAGTAGACTTCACAGACCCATTGACAACTTTATATTTAAAGAAATCTCACATGGGTTTCTGGTTTCTTCATAACATTTTCGTTCACCATCAAAGCAAATAATGATTAATTTCTGGTATGTACATAACCTGGAAAAAACATATGAGCGTGCCTGGCATTGAAACCATGGACCCTCCCGATTGGAGAGGCAGAGTTTCAACCGGTAAGCTATCATTACTTCCTGTTCCTAGGTACTTAGTGGAGAGCAAGCACGTGGAAGTTCTTCAGAAACTGCTGCGAGACCCCGTGATCCAGCAGTGCAGGCTGCGGCGTGACGGCGACGAAGAACTACTCTCCTCCGATCTACCCAAGAAACCTGCCACCGCTACTTCTAAAGCTGGTTACTATTTTTATAATAAGGAAATAGAAATGTACATGCAGTACAATACAATACAATATTTATCAGTCCTTGATAGGTCAACCCAAACCTAAGTCATTCCTTCTAACAACCGGTCTTGAGCCATCTGAATCCACCGGTTTCTGTCAGGTCAACAGTCCACCTGACTGAGGACCAACCTTTACTCATTTTACCCAAATATAGTCTCAATTAGAGGTGCAGACTCATTAACTTAGAATTTAAATGGAATTCTTTATTAGTCTCATAATTAGGTAACAAGATTAAAATTTAAAAAAAACACTGATAACATATGAGTAAGTACAATATCACTGTCCAGGTGAAGCAGAGAAGCCCGCGGCGAATGGCGCAGTCCCGGAGGACATCAGCCAGTTCTACCAGCAGCTGGACAAGGACGATGATGATGATGAACCGACCGACATCACTGCTAACACGGCCGTTGCCTTTGAGGTCGATCCTGACAAGATTGAGGTACACTTTTGTATTTTGTATTGAATTGTAGCTTAAAGGACCCCTTTAAATCTTCAGGCAATTAGTGTGACAGACAAAAAAATACCTTTCTGTGTAATGTTATCATATTCAATTATTTGCGTTTAAAAGTCAAGAAGGACTTGGTCATGGACCGAGACTGGTCAGTAAAATAATATATTGTCTTGTTTGTGACATAAAGTAGTTGATAAACCTTCTTTTTTTAGGTCATTCAAAAGCGTTGCATAGAGCTGGAGCACCCTTTACTTGCAGAATATGACTTCCGCAACGATTCCGTTAATCCCGACATTAACATTGACTTAAAACCCACTGCCGTCCTGCGACCCTATCAAGAGAAAAGTCTGAGAAAAATGTTTGGAAATGGACGTGCTAGGTAAGAAATGATTGTTAATTTGTCTATTAATAATGGTTTGTGATAATTAAATGCATTAAAGTGATTTCGTATAGCTATTTGAGTTAAAATTTATGGTTGGTTTTTAGATTATCGGTGAAATCCGGCAGAATATCTCCGGTTAATAATTTTATTTTTAAAATGAAAGGGTTTTATTACCTTTTCTCTTTAACCAGACCACTTTTTTGTCAGAATGCAGCAGCACTTAATGCTGCTCTTATGAGATAAATATATTTGTAATAGTGAAATTACTGGAAGCGAAAGATCAGAGCTGTCTTAGGTAACCTGAGCATCTTAGGTATTCAACAGTTTGTATGTATGTACAATAATATTTTTTAATATTTATAAATATAATTAACCGGGCTATTCACCAATTTTGGCTGTATGTTTATATTTACTTATTTTTGTCGAGGATATATTTATTAACCTGATGGTAAAGAATAACCTGCATATACAATACTTATACATATTATGATGAAGGATAGGTGAGCAGTATTGGGAAGTGCCCACGTAAGAGGTTCCTCGAGACCCGAAAACCCTTTGTCATGTGGTGTCCCCACTCCGCGGCATAGGGAAACCAAGCAATATGATGTAGCATGTTTATAATGATCAGGTCGGGCGTGATAGTGCTGCCGTGCGGCGCGGGCAAGTCGCTGGTGGGCGTGACGGCGGTGTGCACGGTGCGCAAGCGCGCGCTCGTGCTGTGCAACTCCGGCGTCTCCGTGGAGCAGTGGCGGCAGCAGTTCAAGTGCTGGTCCACCGCCGACGACAGCATGATATGCAGGCGAGTTCATCGCATATGCTTGTACTATTTACTTTATATTACATGACCAATGACCTGCATTGTAAACTAAAAATAAAATTACAAAGTAGCTAACCCATTTCTTTGCAAACTTATCACATCCATGTACAAACACACATGAAGCTATTTGCTACAAGAAATCTGATGAAAACTAAAATTGAACTATTTTAAACATAGACAAGTTGCGGGAAGGAATTAGATAATAAAAATCTCTCAACACATAAATACAACAAATATGTTGTAAAAATCGCCATAATATACCAACTAAAGCACCTACTTTACACCTACAATAAATTCAACAGGTTCACATCCGAAGCGAAAGACAAACCGATGGGCGCGGGTATTCTAATCACAACATACTCAATGATAACACACGGGCAGCGGCGGTCGTGGGAGGCGGAGCAGACCATGAAGTGGCTGCAGGGGCAGGAGTGGGGGCTGGTGGTGCTGGACGAGGTGCACACCATCCCCGCCAAGATGTTCCGTCGCGTGCTCACCATCGTGCACTCGCACGCTAAGCTCGGTTAGTTACATTACACTTAGTTACTGCATCTCGTAAAATTACAAATATCTTTTCGTCAAAAATTCCAGGGCCTGAAGTGAAAACTATTCGAGCAATGTGTTCCCCGTGCTGTTAGCTTCATTGGAAGGCTGAGGGCTGTTTTTCCCAGGGTCGGTAGCCGGACTGTTCAAACTCCCTCTCCTCCCGTCCGTTACTTCGGAATCCCCCTTTTAGTCACCTCTTATGACAGGCATAGCATAGGCATATTCTGGTCCCGGATCTACAGGGACATCATTTACAATCCTCTAACGTTGCGATTACATGTGTGCAGGATTAACGGCGACGCTGTTGCGTGAAGATGACAAGATAGCTGACCTGAACTTCCTGATCGGGCCGAAGCTGTACGAGGCCAACTGGCTGGAGCTGCAGGCGAACGGGTACATCGCGCGCGTGCAGTGCGCGGAGGTGTGGTGCCCCATGACGCCCGAATTCTACCGCGAGTATCTCGTGCAGAAGTAAGCCCATATGATTTTTGATATCCATCGAACCTTACAATTCTAATGACAATTTTTTTTAGTATACCCAGACTCAAAAATGGTTCTTCCACCATTTTTTTTTGCAAACGCATGCAGTCTACCTGATGGTACGTAATCACTGCTGCCCATGAACTCCTGTGATCAAGCCCGGATATAATAATAATCTTTTTTTTTTTAACTTATATACTAAGAAACTCTTCTTGATCTGTTGGCAACAAGGGTCAGCCCTGAGATTTAAGATGAATGTACACCCAGCGGTAGGGAATTTCAACATATACATTAAAAATGTTTTAGTGAACACTAGCTACGTATAACCAATGAAAGGAAAAGAAAATTGGTTGTTAAACAAAGGAAAAAAATATTAAACTGTATCTTTCCTTTTTCTAACTCTATACTAGTGACCATTACTAAGAAAATAATTTCCTTTATCAGGATAAATAAAAAGATGTTACTCTACGTGATGAACCCGTCCAAGTTCCGCGCCTGCCAGTTCCTGATCAGATATCACGAGCGGCGCGGCGACAAGACCATCGTGTTCTCCGACAATGTATTCGCTCTTCGCCACTACGCCGTCAAAATGAACAAGCCTTATATCTACGGTCCCACGTCACAGAACGAAAGGATACAGATCCTACAGAATTTCAAATTCAATCCTAAAGTCAATACGATTTTTGTCAGTAAGGTAGCCGATACCAGCTTCGATCTACCCGAAGCCAACGTGTTGATTCAGATATCGTCCCACGGTGGTTCCCGGCGACAGGAAGCACAGAGATTAGGTAAATTTTTGGCCTTGTTTTTTTTAGATACTCATAAACAATAAGTAAAATAAACTTTAATATACCAAACTGAAGCAGATCTTGTCTTGTTGGAAGGGTGTGGTTGGCGACTCAGTTACAATGAGAGTATCTTAATTCTCAGGAATAGCATAATCTGTAATATACTTCAGATAATACCCCTGTTATATACAAAATAGAAATTAAATGTCTGTGGGCGACAGTTACAACTTATCAGATGGATTGCGTGCTCCTTGGCTACTTCATTAAATAAAAATGTAGTAAATAATAATAATTTTCAGGTCGTATTTTGAGAGCAAAGAAAGGAGCCCTTGCAGAAGAGTACAATGCATTCTTCTACACATTAGTATCACAAGATACGTTAGAAATGGCGTACAGTCGTAAAAGACAAAGATTTCTTGTTAATCAAGGTTACAGTTACAAGGTAAGGGTTTTATTTGTTTAGTTTTCCTTTCTGCATTCAGTTTATGTAATTATGTAATTATATCTAGGAGTTTTACGGCAAGAAGCATGCTTCTATTAGCTACAGTGTAAACTCTATAAAACGCATTGACTTATTATAGTAAGGACCCGGCTAACGAACGCTACAAATGACCCCAGTTCGTTGGCCCTATAATAGCAATTATAGGGCCAACGCGACTCAGTCGCCCGGCGCAAGACACGTGACCGGACGTCCATGTGATTACTTCAGAAAAATGCCAAATTGTGCTGTAAAAGGGTTCAATTTTATTAGTTAAAAGACACATGGGACATCATAACATCGATAAATAAGCTTACATTATATTATTTTGTAGTTTAACAATTAAATAATTGCATTTTAAAGCGATTTCATTTTCGTACATAATGGTCCAGGAGCTAGGTATGAACTTTGTTAACTCTGTTTCCTCTCAAATAATAAAATTAAATAAAAGTATCAGAGAATAGTATTATAAAGGGTGTTGAACGTCAGATACACTTCGGTTGTGAGCGGTGATAAACTCCTACGCAAGAAATAAAATTATCTCCTCTTAAGTCTTAACTAAAACAGTCAATCAACATAAATAATTCACCATGTCACAGTCAGTTCATGTTCAATTTTTAATTAAGAGGCAATAAAATTAATATATTGTTTTGCTACGTGCGTGACGCTACTGTCGCTCATCCCCCCTACCGGACCTCAGCTGACGTTCAACAAGTTTTACGATATTATTCTATAATGCGTCTCACCCACTACCACTTGAGAGGAACTCGGCCATATCTGAGTCACAGCAGTACCAAGTTGAATAAAAAAGGCGCACGACCTACCATTCTTTTCAATATTTCAGATCATTTTCGACCCCCTACAACTACTTTGTGGATAAAACTAGAAGTTTAAAATTTAAGTAACCAAGGATGCTTTGTATTAATTGAAATATACTGTTATTTCAAATTAATTTAGTTTGTAGTTTAATAATTATCACTAGTCAAAGTTTCCTAATATTGTCACTTACTGACACAAAGGAGATATTAAGTAGATAAAATTGCCCGAAATTGCCATGAAAGAAAGAACACTAATAATTAATAATCATAACTGCGGACGACATAAATATATCTCTGGCTCCTGTCCTATATTGACCGATACGTCACAACAAAAAATGCGTTTCCGCGATGACAATTCGGGAGTTATCGCCTCGATTAACTAGATGGCGCTGTTTTTGCTTGTATAAAGAACTTTTGTGTCAAATGTTCTGACGGGCTTATCCTTCCTTTTGACATCATTGATTCTAATATATACAAATTAAAAACAAAATGTAACCAATTTTGCTTTTATATATTTCCGTCTCTAAAACTTGAATAACATCGAACAATTCTATTTTAAGTATATCTACATAAAAGATCTGGCTGAATTTGAATTTCCAATAGATTTTTATCTTTTTCATGTTATGTCAAACCGCTTTGAGATTAGATAGACTCGTCACGTTACCACGGTGTATCAGGTGACCATCGTAGCTAAATATACATGCACTCATAGATGAGGTGATAGAATAGATCTCTGATCTATATAAAACTAGCAGAACCCCGCGGTTTCACCCGCGTTTAAAAAGTAAAAAGGAATCCATATTTAAATATAACTGAAAAAGAGTAGCCTATGTTCCGCCTTAGACCTTCAGCTATCTTTCAGTGAAAGTCCTGTAAAAATCGATCCAGCCGGTTAGAAGATTACCTGAGCCGAACAGACTCTCTCTGGTGCTTGTGAACATAGACTTTTTGTTGTAAGGGAGTTATATTTTTACTCACTGGGTCACTGAGGGGAGTAGCCATAATGACGTCTAATATACTGGCCTTGAATTTGACCTGCGATGTGCGATACCTATAAGAATTTCTAAGCTATACGAGAAAAGTTTCGTTAAAGTTTTTTGTCTTACTTTTCATAAACAGTTGTTTTAAGAGATAACTAGCATGCATCTTGCATGCATTGTTGCAGTCGAACTATGAAGAGATCTTTCAATTAAGCATATCTCACATACCTATCACTTTTGATCTAATAAACTATATCTTCTCTTGTTTAATTATAGACTTCTCACAATTTTTACACGTGTCTCCTATAAATTCTTTTTATTTTCAAATAACTATATAATACTTGTAAGTAGTAAATAAGTAGTAAATAGAATTAAAGTAAATAAACACCATGTGTAGAACAAAACGAATATATTGTACCTACTTTAAAAGCGGCGTTCACCAATATCGTAAAGCAGTCCAATCACTATCATAGATATCACGTTAAGTAAATTAGATACATTGATTCATAGTTTTATCTATCTTTTAGTACTGATAGAGCCGTCACCAAGCAATGATTTCGTATGTAGTTTTATTCGTAGATTTTCGTTTCATGGATACTTGACTGTTACAAGTATAATGAAAGCTCGGTTCGACAACATTTAGCCTTTATTGGAATATTAATTGTGAATATTAATTGATTGAGTGCTACTGATAATATATCTGTACCGAAACGAATAAGTGATTGATGTTGTGTAATATGTTAATATAAATGGATTTTTAAAATTAACTTTTAAAATAAACTTTTTTACTCGTATGAGACAAATGTCTTTCGTGCAGGTCAGTAGTCGAATGCATTTCTCGACAGTCGATTTTTAGTTATAACTGGAAGTATTGCACCTAATATTATTTTCTTCTTTTCTATTATCTAGAAACACGGTCGTGTTTCAAAGCCAATGTTTGTTTAAATACTACAAAAATCATTTAACTATTTCCCATAATTCGACAGAAATTCTACAACAAAAGAATCGAAAAGTAAAAATGATTTTTATGTTTTGATATTTAGAAAATGGCAATGATTGTAATATCACAGAGGCAGACTATAATATAATTGATAGTTGATTGTAAAGATCATAAGATTAAGTACAAATTAATCATGGGTTATTCCTAACATTAAGATTCGATTCGAAGTCGATTTGTCTGATACTCTACTTTTAGCTTAATACTTGTTCACGAAAGAAAATATAATTTGCAGGGCGTCACCGTACGCGGGGCTGACGGCGACATCGTATCAGCACTACGTCGGCTGTCCGCGCGCGCGTCGCACGTTCCTACGCATCCATACTGGACCCAGTGACAGTGAACTAACGTGAACAAAAACCTCAGTGATCGATCCTTAGTGATTGTAGTGCTCGGTAGCCGAGTGAATGCGCGTCTGTTTCGACACCCTCTGCTTTGGATCGTCACAGCGCACAGCTGGTGACGATGAGCCGAGGGCCGTAGTGAACACAGGTGGAGGAGCGCTTACCGTGGCTCCCACGGTCAACGGCGATAGACGTGCCTTAGACGAAACGTATAGAGAAGAGTTAAACGGAATAATGGGGACTCCTACCGCGATGAATTCGGATTCGGAGAATTGTGTCGCTAACGCAGCGGTAACTAACGATATGCAACCCTTAGTTGAAAGGATAAGGGAGCTGGAGGCGTTGTTGAAGCAACGCGACCAGGAGATGCTGGAACTACGCTCGCAATTAGACAAATTGCAGAGCGTGTTCCCGTATCAACAGTACGCCAGAGGTTCGAGAGGGCCTAGGAAGCAAAGGGCTCAGGGTATCTCCGCTGAGCCACAAACCAGCTCGTCTCTCCAAGACTTGACGCATCAGACATTCCCAATCTACGACAAGAGCGAAGCGTAAGTACCTTTTGCTTATCGATTACACTATCTGCACTCAATAGGTTCATACTGACAATGGCATTCTTAAACAAGGTTTCATTTTGAAAACAGTTAAAGTACCAAGTAGTTGAATTGTTATTCCTTTTCCTTATCAACGGTCTACAACAGTAGCGCAACAGCGCTGCTATGTTCAAATCGTCTTAATAAATCATAGGTACAAGTTACCATATTAATTAATCATCAAATAGCTTAGATCATTATCAGTTGAAAGGTCAGTTTAAAGGTGATAGAACACTTTATGGTTTGCTCACGGAAATACTACCATCACTTCATACCGCTGGTATGTTTTGCTTTGAAGAATATACAAAGGCTTTATATGAACCGTATCCAAATATTCTTCAGGGTCAACCCATGTATGATCGACATTAGGTTCCATCTTGACATGTTTACAAATCTTAATTAATTTTAGCATCTTTTTAACGCTACATGGCTGTTTAAAAATTCGTATAAAATTGATCTAGTGTATTAGTTCCTTAAAAATCTAGATAAAACAATTTCTTAACAGTACAGAAACACTTGCCTACATTACTGTATATGCCATTGACAATATCCAATGCCAAATAGAAAATGTTGTCTTTAAATGCCTAGCGTTAATTAGAATCAAGTACAAAATTGTATAAGATTAAGTATATGTACGTTTAATTAATATAGGTATGCTTTCTTGCGAGTATTTTTCCGCTGACACTTTTCTTAATCTTGATCTTAGATATTCATAGAAAATGTGAAATTTTCCTTATTCGTAATCATGAAAATGCAAATTGAACGTAATCAATAAGTTTCATGACCCATAAAGGTCAATACCTGCATAAGTCAGCATCTTAGTTTAAGTGTCACAGAAGTGTGAATGATATTCATAAATAATGATATCTTTACCAACACTTTAAAAGGCGCCCAATGCAATGCCGCGTTAACTCAAAACTCGTGACTCCCATATAAGAATTTGTTCATGTAATTCACACTCGTATCAACATCGTAAACTATTGTAAATAGCCAAAAGTATTTTTGAATCAACACAAGTCAGCCATTGAGTGCATGACTTACCAAATGTTAACGTAAATTCCTTTTAACCTTGTTTAAGAATAAGTTTAAATAAAATTGCTTCATTTTGTTTATAGTCGAAATCTGCCATTGATCTGAGAGTATGCTTAAAAAGAACTCCGTGATACCTTATTGGGTAATTATATTTAAATTATTATAATCACAATGCCGATTCACGCTACTTTACAATGACAGAGGAAGGACCATCCAGTTGATAAAGGATAATGCCTCGTTTTAAGTTCTGTATTTCGTAAAACAAACAATACGCTTATGCAATGATATAAATTAATGTTTGTTTCAACTTTTATGAGACCGCTCGAGAATTAATTATTTAATTTTAACTTACCTTGGGATTTAAATTTATTCGTCAAAAGACATTGACTAGTATTCTAGATTTTAATGTGTTTAGATGATTTTTGCAGTTGGTACTTACTGACCTAATAAAAACGCTAAGCGTTAGTTACAGATAATTAATTAATTTTCTTCATAAGATTCAAAGCAAAATTATAGGAATACTTTTGTTTGTAGAACATATATATATAGAACATACAGTGAATAATATTATGATCTATAATAGTAATTGTTGAGCTAGACAGATGAAGAAAAAACACATAAACAATTTCATGCGATATAACGAATACTGGAATGTCTTATATTACCTTACTATCATTGATGAAAATGTCAGTTCGCCGTTGCTTTATCAGTTACGTAAATTTTCCATAACAAGCGTATTTTGTCAAAGTGTAAATAAATGAAATCATTAAGAGTTAAAAAAGGAGCTGTGAAATTTTCGACTTTTATGTACTTTATGATTTTGCTCAACGCATCGATAAGCATCTCATCGTTAATGACTTAAGCTGAATGAACTTTATACTTAATTTACCTTATGGCTTGTTAAATTTGTGGTTACTGCTTCAGGTGTTTACAACATAATAAATTTGTTGAGTAATTACCTCATCAAAATGTCTAATTCGTTCATAGAACATATGTAAATATCTAAAATAAAAGACCATAACTCGTATACTACCTATCCGATCGAACGTTACAACTAACAGCATCATATAACTTTCAAGTTAAATCAGCCATTATGTGTGGAAACAAGAAACGCATTAGATATAAACTAAACGGGAGATATACAGCAAGATATACGAGCAATATTACAAAGAAGACACTGCATTGACAACTTATTTACAACGAATACACATTTGTGTACAATTTTTAATTTAGTTTTTCAAATTATTCTTTTTTTATTTGATGACGACCCCCGTGGCGGAGCGCTTATCATACCGGTTTGATGCGCAGTGCATCCCGGGTTCGATTCCCGGCAAGACAGATTACTGAATGATGAGTTTTGATTCTGTTCTGGGTCTGGGTATTTGTGTATTCGTCTTTGTGTGTCCATGGCACCCGTTAAAGCGTTATTTATTTATTATGCATGCATTGTTATTCATCTAGAACTAAAAAATCAAATCTTTGTAGCCTGTATTGTTGTTTTTCAAACAATTGTCCAAATATTCGTGAAACTAACATTTTATCTATACGTAACTGTTTTTTGTATAAACAAAACAAGTATTTCCATATATATTACATGATACATATAATATTATGTATTTTATCTTATAATCATGCAATTTGTTTTATTTACACTAGGATTTGTTCTACGACAAAGAATGTCTAATAAATTACGTATGTTTATTTTAAGATATAAACTTCACAGCTTAGCTCTTTGTAAATAACACACCCACTACGGCACTTTATTCACTTTGATAAATAGGCATCTGTGTGAATTTAAAATAAAAACTTTAAGATAACAAACCTATTAATAATAGACTCGTCGATGAATTACGGGTACACAAATAGCTGGTTATCAATATGAAATAAGATTAAATATTCATAATAATCAATAATAATTTAGCTAGCTGATGCTGTAAAAATAACATTATATTAATCTATAGATAGAAATCTTATTACTTTTGCTAGAGATCGTGCTCTACTCGCGGTCGTGAGACTATATTATTAAATTTTTCCTAGCTTTTTTAAAATGTCAACTAATTTGATAATTAAGTAAATGTTAGATATGTATAAAATTTTAGAATATTTGTAATTCGATGTCAGTCACACAGTCAAAATATTTCGTATCGTCAATTCATTACTTGTCTACTACTGCTAGGCACGAATCCTAGGAATGCAAAAGGTAAGGTACGTACCACGTTACTTATTAACGGATTGGTAGAATCAATAAACCTTTGAGGACTTTCAGAACTTATAGCTAGCATATAATGCGCGCATATAAACATGCGCAGAATTGAAACCCTGAATTTTCACTAAACTCCGATCTAAATCTGTCTGTAAAGAATATATTAACGATAGTTTAGAACAATTTGTATTCGGCTCATGGATGTACTTAATCCACAATTGCCCAAAAAGAGTCATAATAGTGTGAATGACACGATGAATTCCAATTTGACTATTAGTATGCATGGGCGCATCATGCGGGGAGTTTAGTTTTGGTAGTTTTGTGACTTCAACGACATGTTCATCCAAATACACAAGACTAAATTACGTAAACCTACCATCACGGGACAAATTATGCAAGAAAAAATAGAGTACAAATTGCAAATAATTCTAATATTATATAAAAATAAATATAAAAAGACCATACAGTAAAATGATGAAAATCATATT
>DWLZ01000070.1:0-14531 GCA_018251995.1 Urbanus velinus | reverse complement strand
CGTGGATCACTGGGTCGCTGTAACGTTGATCCTTATTAGATGTATACGTTTTAATGAAACTCGTGCCTATATAAAGTTTAATGAAGTTATTTTTGTGAGTAATGTCACCGTCTTAATTAAATTCGACACCTTAGAAAGTTTTGCGAGATATTAAATGCATTTTTAAATACTTTAGCCTTAAAACAAAATGGTTATTTCCAGGCGGCATAAGAACAATGTTTCTAGCTTTCTATTGTTCAGTCAGTCAATTGCTTCCTCGTTATTAATTTCTTTGTGTTTAACTTTAATATTTGAGTATTATTTCATAATTACATACGCGAATAAAATACACTATGTATACATCTATTCACACGAATAAATACATAATCCTTCATCTGTAACATTAATGCACTAAATCCCAACACGTAGCAAGGAACTGTGAAATACCATCAATGTGAGCACAGCTCAATGCTCTATCGAATACTACACAGTGAATATTAATTAACATGTAGTGCTAAAGTGCTCTTGTGCACACAACTTACTTGACTGCCGGGAATGCGATCTCTACGCTGTACGTGTCTCCTACTTGTCGGCCCTCTCGATTGCTGCGTGTCCTAGGTGCATATGAAATACATGCAGTGTTAAACGAAACATGCCATTGCATAGTATATAGAATCGGTGCTACTGAACAAAAAGTTCAGCTACAAAGGTGAAATTTATTGAATGTACCTCTTTGATTATTTCGTGATGTGCATCTACGAATAAGGCAATAATCCTTACTCCATCACCGACTACTCAATATGTAACATAATTTACATGTTGAGAATGAAAGAGACCTTTCGCAATAAACATAATTATATATTTGTGCTTAATTAATTTAACTCAATTTGCCGAAACTTCGAGTTAGGTCATTTTCATTCTCATTGTGCCATATATTGTTTCATACATTGAACTACCTACTGATGTGGATAATTTATACGTGCGGGGTTAAATACGATACTCACTCTTCGACAGGTATAATGGCATCGAGGACATAGGTATCCTCTGCTTTAGCTGTCGGTAGAGACGAAACTTGTCTTGTTTGTCGGACGTTAGCACGATGGTCGCACTTGACGTTAATGTCCAATTCTTTGCACTCGCGAGTACCTGTTGAGAAAAATACAAAAGAATGTCTTGACATTTTTATCTTGATTGTTTGACTAAACAAAATACGAACCGTGTGTGGTAGTAATTTTGTAGGCTAACTAATCTGCTATCTAAATAGTGACGATTTAGTTTTTAAATTATTCCATTTTTCATACTGTTGTAGGTTCAGAGATGTACTTGCTTCCTTACCGTCAACAGCATATGAGCAGAAGTTCCAGTCTCTGTTGAGCTGATTGATGGCACCTCGCACCTTCTGGCGTAAAACAGCTTGGCCAGCATCATTGCAAAGCACTGAGCTTGGGAACAGCATTGAAATTTTGAAGACACGTTGTGCTGGAGAGGCAGCTGTAAAATAAAATATCAGTATGATAAATTCAACGTGTTTTGCAAATAATCAGTCAAGATTAAAAAAACGTCAAACTTGAAATGCATGACGTTTCTAACACCGTGTCGTAGGTATTGTACAGTATGATTGAGTATTATAAATTGACTTACGAGAACAAGCGGGGTATACAAGCGGCAGGGTTGGGTCTACTGTTGGTCGCCAGAAACCTTCAGCGCCACAAGTGTAGAAGGGTGGTACCGGCTGCGAGAACCTGAGACCGTCGCGACAAGCGATCTCGCAAACCTTGAATTGACCACCCGCGCCCCAATCGCGACACGACTGATAACCGCCAAGTGGGTCAGGGAGAGTTGGGCAGAATTCAGCTGTAAAAAATAAAAGTTAGTGTCGTTCTTGATAGTGAATATTATATTTGGAATAAATAAAAAAATATGTACTCACATAGTACAGTAGCTTTGAAAGTACAAGTAGCAGCATTTCCTGCTGCATCATACGCGACATACGCAATATCGTACGCTCCCCAAGCAAGATTTTGTCCTGGTTTGTGACCAGATTTTTCTACGATCTTTACTACTGCTACATTATCACTAAACACAGGCATGTCCCAGTTTACAACGGATGATCCATTCTTTCCAATAATCCACAAATCTCCAGGACAACGATCAACTCGTGGAGCCTCTTTGTCTACTTGTAACTGTTGACATTTAGCACCAGTGTAACCGTTTGGACATACTCTTTGGCCGCAATGAGATGGTACTATTCTTTCAACTCCTCCAATAACATCCTCATATCCAGCCCAGGTGAGAACCAAACCGTTGTGTAGAATAGGTTCAGTTCTGCAGTCACGGACTTGTTTCTGTATTTCATTTGTAACGTCTAATGCACGATTCCATATTTGTACTTTGGTTAAATGGCCTTGGAAGCCAGATTCGGTGTATGCCTTAGGATTATCAGACTGCGGCTTTCCTAATGTTACCCAAACGCTGCAAATAAAATTAATAATTTAAGCCTTGAAACGATATTTTGTCTTTTTAGTTATTAAAGACCATCTAATTTAGATAATTTTGATAAATTTATATAATTAAACTGAGACTTACTATTGTGGCAATGATTTGCCGCTGCCATAGCCATCAATCTTGCTGGCTATTAAGCCTTCTGCGATAAGTGTTAATTCGCCGCCGTTACTGCCATCCCAAACTAATGCTACATGATGCCATTGCCCATCATTTACAGTCGCAAATTCACCGAAGCTTAAATATACGTCCTGGAGTTCAGGGAACAGAGATACCTGAACACCGCTAGAGTGCATCTGAATGATGGTTCTTCTGTTAAGAGCAATATGTGAATTGCTGAAAAGGAAATTAAAAAATGTGAGCGCGTGTGAGGTTTATCTAATACCAATATCTCTTATAGATACTAATTTTGATAAATAAAATTGAACACTCTAGTCGTAACTTCTATTTTTCTATTAAAATGATTTACAGATATTTGGATGCCCAGAAAGTTTACAAGTTTTTTATATTCTCATTACCTAACGCCATAAGCTGTGAAGAAGATTCCGCCCTCATCTTGTTGCGTGTATTGAACCCACATTGCTATGGTCAAACTATCAGCGGAATTAGTATCAAAAGGCACCACTTGAGCAGCACTCGATCGTAATGGGTCACTGAAGTATAGATCGTAATCTACGCTTATTGCTGCAAAGAAAGAAAAAAAGAAATATTAGTAACGCTTCTGCGAATTACAAAAGATGATTATTGTGAAATTATTGCATACTTTTTCTGCAGTCATCTCCCGTAAGATTAAATGGACATTGACAATAGAATCTGCCAGGTAAATCGATACAAGTTGCAGACGGTGGGCATGAGTTCTCTTTACAATCGACGATGTCCTCATCGCAGTTCTTTCCTTTGAATCCTGGAGCACAGATGCAGGAATATCCTTCTCCTTCATCGACGCACGTAGCACCATTTTGACAAAGTCCAGCCTCACAAGCATCAAATTCGTATTGGCATCCGATACCAGTATAATCTTGCGAGCAGGTACAATTTAGACCGGAACCAAAGTCTTGACATTTGCCGCCATGCATGCATGGGCTACCAATGCATCTTTCAGGTGCTGTTTCACATTGTTTTCCATCTGTTCCACTTGGGCATCTGCAGAATAAGAAAGAGGCAATTAGTATCTGAAATGAATCTGCCTATAAAATTTATTGCAGTTGAATCAGGTAGATTTTAGATTTTAGAATAGAATTCTTGATTTTATACTTACACACAGAAATAATCCTGGAAGAGGTCGATGCAATTGGCATTATTTTGGCATGGTCTATTCATACAATTTCCTATATCTCTTTCGCAACGCTTGCCAGTCCATCCTGGTTGACAGACACATTTGAAGTCACCTATCTCATCCTTACAGGAACCACTGTTATAGCACGGGTTAGAAGCACAATCGTCAATGTTTGTCTCACACATCTCTCCTGTAAAACCTTCACGACATACACATTGATATTTGTTATCCAGATCAATACATTGCTCAGTGCCTACGGGATTGCAAGGCTCGTTCAGACATTCATCAATTGCTGTTTCACATTGTAGTCCTATGAATCCTGGACGACATTTGCATACAAATCCGTCTATTTGATCAGCACATGTAGCTCCATTTTGACAAGGATTTGAGGCGCAATCATCAATTGTGTGTTGACATTTTTTTCCAGTATATCCAGCTTCACAGTTGCAAGTGAAGTCATCAATGCCATCAATACAACGACCACCATTCTCGCAAGGAGATATAACACATTCATTAATGTTGATGTCACAAGAAGGACCAGACCAACCTGGATCACAAATACATTGGTGGGTAAACAGTTTATCGACACAAATACCATGCCTGCATGGCCCGTTTGAGCACAGGTCAATCTTTTCATGACACCGTTTTCCTGTAAATCCAGGTGGACAGTTACAGCTGAAGTCGTTAACTAGATCAGTACAAGGAGCACCAAGTAGACAAGGTTTCTCAATACAGTCATCAGTATTTATTTCACACATTTGACCTTCCCATCCCGGTAAACATTCACATTTAAATCTGCCTTGTTGTAATGCAATGCAAGAAGCTCCATTGTTACAAGGATTTCCATTTGCGGAGCAGGGATCAATCTGTAAATATAATAGTATGGTAAGTAAAATTTTACATACTTAAATATATTTATTTGGTAATCACTTAATAAATAAATAAAAAAAATAAGTTACCGTAACGTCACAATCAATTCCAGTGTATCCGGATCTACATAAACATGTGAAGTTATTAAATCCAGGCTCATCTTTGCACATAGCACGTTCGGGACATGTGTCATTTCTACAATCAGATCTTTCTTCTTGACAATTGATACCTCCATATCCTGTAGGACATGAACATCTATAACCTTGGGGTAAGTCTATACAGGTTCCGCCATTGTAACAAGGTTGACTTTCACACTCGTCTATATCAATTTCACATCGACGTCCCGAGAATCCAGCTGGACAGTAACACTGAATACCGTGGCCTTTAGGTACGCACAGCCCTCCGTGTTGGCAAGCACTGTTTGAACATTCAACAGGTAAACATTCTTCTAATCCAGTAGCACCAGTACCTACAGTTTTCATGTTGGTTGGACACTCCATACATAAGTTTTGGCCTACTAAGTTTTGGTAAAAGTTTCTTGGACATTGTGAACAAGGCGCTAGACCAGTGGGTGAATATGTCCCAGGGGCGCATTTTGCTCTACATTTATCTCTACCAGGAGCTGCAGGTTGGTAAGTGAAGGTATTAACTGGACAAGCTTGACAATCCTTAAACCCACCGACTGGTGGTTCTCCTGTGTAACTATTTCTGGGACATTCTAAGCATGGGACCAAACCGGTTGGCGAATACGTTCCATAGCCACAAACTGGTATACAGTCTGTAATATCTTTTGATCCTTCTTCTCGTGTAAAGGTTCCCTGTGGACATTTCAGACACGAGCCTTGTCGCGCTTGATTTTGGAAGTATCCTCGTGGACACATTGTACAACTCTTTTGTTTTTCTCCAGCAAACGTACCGGCAGGACAATGCACTGTAAAGAAAAGAAAAAAATTCAATTAGTTTTTTCTAAATCATCTTTTCGATCTGCATAAAATATCTGCAAGAAAAATGACAGAACTAAACACTTACAGCATCTGGGAACATCGTTCGTGTCCATGTTTAGTACTTCACCAACACTACAAGTAAATCCTCTTGAAATAGAACTTCTAATTGCTCTTAAAGGTGGACATTGATTTCCGATCGAGGATACGTTGAGTACTGGCTCAATGAGAGCACTGGCATAGGGTACGGATAGATCAAATATTAGATTCAGTGTTGAGCCACAGAGATCATAAAGTTGAGTTTGTCTAATAGCTGGAGTGATAGCTAAAATGAAATCCATCTTCACCACATTTTCGTCTAGTAAACTTGGCATGGCCTTTATGAAAGTAACATTTATGTTCACGTTCACTGCTGAACAACGTTGTGACAGTCTTTCATTCAGTATGTTGTCATATTGCGCAAGAAGATCCTTATATTGCGGTAAACAAGCATTTGAAACGGCTCCCAAAGCACGATATTGCACACTCGCCACAACATGATATGCTGCTTGCTGGGTATCTAAAAAATAAACAATTCATTAATTAAAAAATTTGTTCATGTACAAACTTATTGTGAGATAGAATAATTCAAAATAATAGAACTATTATAAACTTACTTTCTGAGACACAATCCGGTACTACTGCAGTTGGCACCCATTGACGTTTGGTCTCGCACACAAATGTCTTGACAGGTTCTCCATCAGTAAAACGGAATCCAGGACTGCACGTCGCGATACACTGGATTCCTCTGTCGCCTGGAAGGCAGTTCATAGCACCATTTGCTGGTGGCATAAGTTCCCAGTCTACACATGGCGTCGCTTGTACCGATACCTGAGGAGGAAATATATTTTTTAGTTTTGTAAATATACATTAACGTTGTAAATATTTATGATTAATATCTTTACTTACTTGGAAGTGACATTGAGCCTTATTGCCGTATTTGTCTGAAGCAACGACTGTTACATTTTCATAACCTCTTATAGGAATTACTGCTCTTTCTGGAATGAATTTCAAAAAGACCTCTCCAGATGCATCTGTTGCGTTGATTCGCCTCCTTGTTTCATTAAAGTTAACAGCATAACTGTCTTGTTTATCTACTAATTCAATAACGTAGCTTTGAGGACAGTTCAGTCTTGGAGGTGTATAATCTGGTACAGTGATGTTCACTTCACAAATAGCGACGTTTCCATCAAAATCAAATGCTACATATCTTACTACCATGTTGTGGAATACCTGAATCGGGGTTCTGAAATGTTTAGGAGTTACATCTAATCTGGCGATAGCACCTGAGTTGTCAATAGCCGTTGGTTCTGTGAAATTAACTGGTAATAATCCTCCGTTAACGTCTGTTTGCACGACAATTGGTTGTTGAGGACAGTTCTGGAATACTGGTGGCTCATTATCTGTAAGAAAAAAAGCAATATTCTTTCAATTAAAATGTAAGAAGAAAAATATTTTTGTATTATTACAAGCATTAGAAAACTGTAAATAAGTTTTCGAGTTTGGTATTTACTTACCGACGCAAGGCGAATATCCATAATCATAACCTAGCAATGGTTCTACGGAAGGTTCATCGCATCCCATCAATTCAAATTTAAGACATGCGTTGTCCATGAAGCTCACAATACCCAGAATAACAAATCTTGCTTGAACGTATTTAGGCAGGGTTATCATCGCTAATTCTCCGTAATTTCCTGGGTCTCTCATTGTTAAATTGAAGTTCGGGAAGTAAACAACATAATTTTCATTCTCGGCTTGTTTATAGAAGAATCTAATTTCTGTTGGTCTACCAACGATGTCAGATGTAACTACTCCTTTGACTAGAATGGCTTTAACTCTGTATACTTTCCCTAAGTCAACGCTTACATAAGTAAATGCTTCAGTTTTTCCACACCATCCTGTTACTGAATTAAGCCTAATATTTTTCGCTTCATAATTTGGTCTCTCAGAAGTTGCATTAATTGCTGAATCAGGAATTCTTCCAGAAGCTAAGCCAAGTGGTCGGATTACTTTGCACTCTGGTTCACGAATACAAGTTATAGGTCTGGGGTTAATGAGTATATAACCAGGTCTGGAACAGCCAAATAGAACCTCTGACCCTTGTTCGTAGCTTCTAGCAATCTGGTATCCATCTGCAGGTCTGCCTGGATCATCACACACTGGTCCCTCGCATCGCAAGTCTCCAAAGTCCCAAATACCGTTTGCCTGGCATCTGACTACATTATCGTGTTTGCTTGTTTGGCCAGCGAGTTTAAATGTGTTTTGACATCCAAAGAAGAAAGAACTCTGATACCGCGTGTCAAGGTATTGACCGTATTCAGCACCAGGTGTAGGCATAGGAACACCACAATCTTTACGTGGACATTGTGGCTGAGCCCCAGAAAGCCAATAGTCAGGAAGACCCTGTAATAATTAAAATGTAAAAATATTGGATGTAACTTTCAATACTAAATATATCGTTCTACTAAAAATATATAAGTTGTAAGTTGATGGAGGTAAGAAAAGTTGTTTAATACTTTACCGGTTTTGGATCATAAACACACTGCCGGAATGGAGATGTTACGGTATTTTTTAACTGGCGTCCAGGTGACGTGCAAGTTATTGTTACATTATCTCTGTACGGTACTAGCACACTTTCAGGATCATCTCTGATGACTCTTAACCCATCGTTTTTATCATCAGACAATGTAACACAACGAGCATCTGAAAGTAAAAAAAATACATATCAATATTTCTTATAAAATATCGTTTAAATAATACTATTTTGTAATTACATTTAAGTAAATCTTACATTGACATTCAGGTGCTGTGCCGTTCCAGGTACCGCTTGAAGTACAAAGAAGAGACGAGAAACCTGACATAACATAGCCAAAATCGCATTGGAATTGAACGGTGTCTCCGAAGTGGTATGACGCCTTTGTTGATAGTAGTTGTCCGTTTTCTGGGGGCGCTAATGGTGGGCACATGACTGGTACACATGATTTATTTCTTTGGTACGTATCACCATCTCGTTCACCAGTTTCAGATCTTTCAATTGCAAATCCAGCTGTTCCATTCGTAGCGTACAGTTCATATCCAATATTACAACTGCATGAAAAGTTTCCAGGGCTGCAAGGAGTTTAGTATTAGTATTTATTTACTGAATAATATAATTATCGTTGCTCTTAATAATTACGTTTACTTACGTATTAATACATTTTTGATCACATCCACCGTTATTTTCACTACATTCATTGATGTCAGCACAATCTAGCCTAGCACAACCCATAATTTCTAGTTTTAGACAGGGGGCTCCAACGTAATCTTGAATTTTAAACTTCACAAACTGGGCTTCGATTGGCATTGGCAGATTCAAAACAGATAGAGTAGGTTCCAAGATTCGGAACTCTACAGCGGTACCATCTGGGTTTGTGTAGTCTTTGAATACATCAGTCAAGTTGTTGGTGTATTGTATTCTAATAGCTGATGTAAATGCAATGTTGCCATCGGCCCGCATAACGCTCGTGGTACGGAAGCCTCTGATTATCGTTGGTGCTCTTAAATCCACAAGAATCCAATTTGCTCCAGCTTCTAAGTTATTTCCACACCAACCACCTCCATTGTTTAATCGGATCATCTGATATAAAAAGAAACAAATTTTGTAAAATACAAGAAAACATGCAAATAAGTTAATCAGTGTTTGTGATTCAAGTATGACTGTATTATTTTGTTTAGCAAAGTATATTTATTTTATTTATGACTTACGCCTTTGTGATATCCAGGTTCTGGTGTGGATGTCGTAATGGATTCATCAGGGATAGCACCATTGATTAATCCAAGGTCTCCAACAGGTCTGCAGTCTAAGCTTGGAGCGAAACCAGATTTACAAGGGCAGAAGAAACCTCCCTGAGTGTTTTTACAATCCGTTGATGCCGAATCACATTGACTACTTATGCACTCATTGATGTCTTCACAAGTTGGTGCGGCATCGAAAGCTTGATTAGGTCCACATTTCAAAACACTAGGACCATTGAGCTTGTATCCTAAAAATATGAAAAATGTAACAATGACATATCTCTAATACTATCGGTATGTACTCATTTTTTTATTTTTAGAAAGAAGTCAAATACCTTTATAACACTGAACACGAGCTTCATCTCCAAACATATAAACTCTCGTTTGGTCGACAATGAATCCGTTTTTGATCTCAGGGAACTTAGGGCAGATAGCTTTTGAGCATGTGGGCACATCACCAGACCACGTGCCGTTACTCATGCAGAGAAGAACTGGTTGACCAGAACGAACATAACCAGGTTCACATTCATATCGGACGATTGTACCGTAGCTCCTGCCACCACCGTTTAGTATGGTCACATTAGCATGTGGAACATCCGGAAGCGCAACACACTGTGACGCTGTAAATAACAAAAATAAAAATTATCGCATTTATTTGTAACTTCGAGTTACTATTTTTCTCTTTTTTCTTCCCTGTTGTGAGTAAAGTGGTTGGTGATTAAGTCTGAGGTCATCTGTGGCTTGAGTCACAATTTATAGCATATAGAATACACATAGAATTGATTTCTCTTTCTATGTTTTTAAAACCACATAAACACTAAATACATACGTTACATACATTGTCTTCATATTATTTATTATAAGTAATAATTATTTTAAATACATACCAAGGCATGTTGGTGTTCGTTCCCATCTTCCGTCAGCTAAACAAGATATTCTTTCGATAGGTTGTCCAGTGGGGAAAGCAAATCCAGCGTAACATTGATATGTAGCAACACCGCGATATGTAACGTTTGTAGAGCCAATGGAGAAACCATTATCAATTTGTGGTACTGGACCACAATAAACCTCTGCAATTTACAATAAATTACTTTATGAATACCTGTTATCTGTAAACTTCATAATTATAGCTCAGATGAACCTATTTTATTTATTTGAGAATTATACTCATACCATATTATTGACATTTACCTTGACAACTAGGAATGTATGTAGTTGACCATTTCCCTCCATCTAAGCATTTAGTTGTAATGCGAGATTTTCCAGTAGCAAATTCTTGACCAATTGGACATGAAAATGTAATTACAGTTCCAAAAGCGGTATCTCTGTTAGATGCTAATGCTCCAATGCCAGATTTCAAAGGTGGACAATCTGAAAAAATAATACAGATTATAAATAATAGATACGAGGCTAATTTTCATCTTTATACTACATAAAAACTTTTAAACCGAATTTGACTACGTTACACTGTGTTTAAGATAAAACTTGCGCGACTTTTAAAAATTTACAATACCTGCTGAGAACGTCGCTTTCCATCCTATTCCATTATGCAGTGCATCAGACACGAACCGTATTAACATTTCCCCACTTGAGGCTGTGAGTGTTATTCTAGGCTTAACTGTAAATCCATTCTCAGAATGCAGCCTAAGTCCACTTGTGCTCGATCCATCGAAAACTTGCACGACGTCGGAGGGGTGAATATTAAATTCATCAAACTTCAACGAAAGTGGGCCACCATTGGGATTTTTAATCCTGTACATACATTCTTGATTATTTGGGTAATTACTTAAACCGTAAGCAGGTGATGATATTGTTCCGTTAGCTGCGATAACAGTTGCCCTGCAACCTTGAGAGTATCTCATGTTGAAGCCCTTTTTAGAATCACCAAGACTTGTTCGGAAGTACATGTAAAGATGATTGGTAGTAGATATAACCATTTTGTCGTTTTCATCACCTGGTCCTGTTAATCTCGCCAGTACTGGACTTGAGGGTGTATTTCCATCCTTTATTACGATATAATCTCTGTTCATTTCTAATTCTAAGTCCTCAATTTCTAAAGAAACTATTCTACCTGGCTGGGCTTCAATTATGTACATGCATTCTAAACCACCAGGGTAGTTATTTGGATATCCAGGAGAAGTCAACACCTGGCCTTGAGGAGTGGCTCTGAGGATGCCGCCACAGTTAGAGGATTCAGTTTTCCATGAAGCACGGAAACCTTTTCTCTCCACGGACCCATCTGAACTAAACTTAATAATCATAAAATTCGAAGCGGAAACGTAAAGTTTGTTAGATAAATCTTGTTTTCCTGATAATGTCGCTAAGTTGACTGATTTATCTTCGGTTCTGCCGCCTACAAGGATTTGAACAGTGTCAAAAGACTTTTCAGTTTCAAAATCTTGGAACTGTAAAACGATATTTTGGCCTTGTGGTCCCTCGAGCGTCCATTTGCATTCACTGAATGGTGGGTATTTGTGAGGGTAGTTGGGACTCTCCACAACGTCTCCACTGCTGGCCATGTAGAAGTGACATTCGGAAGCGCAGTCCATTTCGTCGGAAGCATCGCCACAATCGTCTTGCTTATCGCACTTGAAGGCTGCGTTTATACATCTTCCGTTTGAACAATGGAAGGTTCCTAAAATCAAATCGAACTTTAAGCTATTGTTTTCATTTAAACCGTGAAAATAGTAGGTAATTGATTAATTAACAAAGGTTTTACTTGTTTAAGCATTAAGGTCAGTAGTACAAAGACTAAGTTTTTTAAACACTTTCTATAAGAAATAACTTCCTTAAAGAATACATACCTGCAGGACAGGCATTAGCTTTACACATGAACGGGAGTAGTGTTTCGCAAGTGGTTAGTTCCCAGGACTGGTTGTCGGAAGTGACGTGAACGTCCACACACTCTCCATCTTTTGGATTTGGTTGCCTCAGGTCCCAGTACCCGGCGTATTGGGACACAAGGGCACCGGCAGCTGACTCCAGTGTGTTTGTCCTAAGGTCGTCGACGGTCGCGAGTCCAAGCCAGTAGTGGTTATTGCTTGGAGAAGACGGCACCATGCTTGATGTCATATTGTTTTCTGTGTAGCTGTCGACGACCATTAGCTCGCTTCCATATCTGGAAATAAAAATCAAGTAGTCAAGACAAATATTTTCTTAAAGCTAAAATACTCGTAAATAACGCATGAAATATTTTACCCAAATATTTATATTAAAATGAAAGTTGTTCCAAGAAAAAATGATTAGTGTGAATAAAAGAAATTGCGTACCTTCGGCATAATTCCGCCGCTTTCTCCCATGAATGCCTGATATTGAAGAATTTGTAACAGTGTAGGCCCTTGAGCTCCCAGCCTGAAAAATGAAACACCTTTTATTAAAGCAATGAAGAGAAAAAAATATAAAACATTTATTTAAGTGTTTATTTCAACTTCTGATAAAATAAATGTGTTTAAATTGTTTTTTATACAATGTTTCATATACCTAGTATACAAATAAATTTATTACAAGGTTCACTTTTAGTTACGTATTCCTATTGATATGGGACCGATCGAACAAGATCGTCATTCGTACTCGTGCTTGTATTACAAAATTAGAGTATCTTTCTTTTCTTAAACGTGTACTGTGCGGGAAAGAATAACTTACGTATTTCAAGTAGGCGGTGAAAGGAAAACTTTGCATATTTTGTGCGCAAACTTGTTAACTTTGAGAATTAACCGTGCAAATAGTAATAATACGTGTGGCTTTCACTTCACAAAGGGCTTGCGGTGAAAACATTAGAAAATGTTTCACTCTAAACTTAGGTAGGCGTCTACGTAATATGCTTATATCATGGTTCGTAAACAAGTTGGTGTTTATTGTTGTTACTGAAAGCTAAAAATAGTTACTTAACTTTGTTTCAAAGCCAAATGAAAATAGTATTTATTAAATTTTAAGTTAAAAAATATTGATATACCTAATTCCTGTATAAGCAGAATAACACCGTGGTTTTAAAAATCAGTGGCCTCGACATTTTCTGACTACCTCAGTATTCTCTGCAGCAGTAGAAATTTCTTTACTTTAAGCTTTTTAAAAATATTTCAAAAGATTTTTGCACCATCTACGCAATACAAAGGAATCGAAAACGCAATTTCGAAATCGCACGAGAACGTTGCAATTATGGAATACTTCCGTGCGTGTAGTAAAGCAAAAAACAAACAAACAAGCACAAATAGAGCGTGCGAGTTTGGCGACCGATCGCGAAGACCGCGGATCGTTCACGCTTCACCGGAGCTCGCATCGATGCAACGCCTGACCCACTTGTGTTATGTTACACTGATGCACATTGGCTTTGCTGTTATTTATTAAGCTATCCATCTATTAGTCTTATTACTCCTATATCCAGTACTGGACATAGATCTCCCCTAATTGGAGTTTTTGCAAATATTCACGTTGCCTGGCATGGGTGATGACGAATGTAGTAGCGTTTGATGTAGCATAGGAAGACGCTGCTGCCTTCTATCTATCTCTTGAAGTTTATCCCATAGTCGCCTCCTACTAAGTTCACGGGATGGTCCCACTAAAGCGACGCTACACGGTACTGTTTATTTAATAAACACTATAAATGGGAACCCTTTTAATGATTTTGACCAGTCTAAATACTAATAGTTCTGTTTTGAGTCCGGTTGTTTGTGTATTAATCGTTATGTGTGTCCATGGCATCCAGGACGCTATAAATGTGGAAAGCATCTCTATACTTACAGTTTAAACAATTTGGTACGAACAGTAAAATATTTGAAAATGAAGGTTGTTAATATCTAAGTGGATGCCTACGTGGTAAAAAATAACATGATTCTTTGGTTTTACATAATTTAAAAACTTAACATAGATAATTATAATACTAATTATTAATTTAAAAAGATAAGTTGAATTATTATTGTTTTAATAGTGAGTTAATAAATTAAATATTTCAGACAATTCAATTGACTTTGGTTTGCATAATTTCATTTATAATTAGGAAGAGAAAAAGATTTTCAATCATATTAAATTTACAGTGAAATTAAGGTGGAAACTTTATAAATGTAAAATAGGTAATATATTTAAAGATTTTTATCCTTGTTTTTTTTATTTATTGGACGTATTCAATATACTACAATACAAAAATATTAATTGTA